>JAJONQ010032560.1:0-16406 GCA_036250385.1 Solanum microdontum | reverse complement strand
GATAGCTTGGACCTCACAATGGAAAATGGGAGCCCAAAGGGTTTTGTAGAGACACTAGACATCACTTAACTAAAAGGACTATTAATTAAAGGGAACTTCAAAATAAATATAAAGGATCGTTTGTTTTAAACGTCAAAACATTTAACTTAATTTAATTAATAAAACATTATTTGTTTATTTTAAGTAGTAGCTTTAACTTTGAACTTATAAATAATAAAAAATATGAAATTATATTTTATTATAACTTTTACCTATGATAGTTAGGTATTAGGTGTATATATATGAACCAAGCAAATTAAAGAACTATATATGTATATACATACATATATACTACAGTTTCTACATCATATATATTTTATTATAACTTTTTTCTTATATATTCATGATTCATGAAATTCAACAACTAATCTCTTGGCTTTATACGATTATTAATCCAATAGCCTGATATATAGTTAGACTAATAAGCTTCTATATAAATAAATATAATAGTTAGACTAGTCAATCAAAAAAATTACTATAAGTATTAAATCGCCACAACTTTAGCTAATTAAACCTTATTATTAGGCCTAGTATATTTTATTATAACTTGGTTAAACCTTCATCTTTAAAAAGTATAGTAAAGTGCTTAATTACTTGCATATAATAATATAATGTGCATGCATCAAAAAAACCTTATGTACTGTTCTGCATGTTACTCATATCGTATGTTAAAAGTCTTAAATTGATGCAAAATTTAGCTACTAAACAATGGATGCGTATTTATTTTTATATGTATCATTTAAACACACAATATTTATCATTTAATCATCGTCATATTAACGAAATTCGGTGCATGCATTATGTAAGAAAAAAACTATACAAATCTCCATCTTTTTAATATTAAAATCAGAGTGTGGAGAATCCGCATTGAACTTGATTAATAATATGAAAATTTAGATAATCAATCAACTGAACTATTAAGATTATTATCGGTCCATATTACAACAATCACTCGTCGCCCTCTCTATAGTATATAAATAGATCTGAGATTACGCACTTTATTCTCTCTATCTATTTGAAGAAAAACAGAGGGAAAAAGTGTTTCATCATTATCAGAAATATGCAAGCGAGTTCAGAACTATCTCAGTCTCCGAGTTTTGCTCGTACTAATCTCACAGAAATTGCTGCTAGAGTTGTAGAAGAATTCACAGCTGAAAATGAAATTGACTCCGAATTTTCCTTTAATGATGATGACAACAATGAGAACCATGAAAATCAAGTACATAAACATGATGATGAAGATGATTCTGAATTTGCTTTTGTTACGGCAGGATCTGATCAATTTTCCCCTATTTCTGCTGATGAAATCTTCTACAACGGTCAGATCCGTCCAATTTTCAACAGAGATTTATCCTTAAACGATACCGGTTATAATAATTCGGAGAAAGTTTCGACTCCGACGAAGTCAAATCGAGTTTCGTTAAGGAAGCTTTTTACCGAAGATCGTGAAATTGCGTCGTCGTCTTCCTCGTCGGAAGTCGACGATTTAGAAGGAATTGCTCCGGGAACATACTGCGTGTGGAGGCCGAAATCGGCGGAAGAGCCTCCATGTGAATTGCGTAAGAAGAGCAACTCCACTGGTTCCTCTTCTAAGCGGTGGAAGTTACGTGACTTCATTCACCGGAGTAACAGTGAAGGTAAGGATACTTTCGTGTTTTTGACAACTCCGTTCAAAAAAAGAGAAGAGAAAACAGAGATTACAAGGACTGACTCTGGTAAAATCACCGGAAAAGTTCCCGCCGTTGAAGATTTTCCGGCATTGCGTTGCTCGATAAACGGAAAAGATAAACGGAAGTCGTACTTACCATACAGGCAGGATTTGGTGAGCTTTTTGGGTAATGTGAATGGGCTAAATCGGAATTTACAGCATTTCTGAGGCTAATTACAGTGAACGGAGTCTACAGATAATTAAATAGTTAATCAGTGATTAAGCATGTGTACATAATATCTAAGGGATTATGAATGAAATATCTGAATTAATTTAAGAGGTTCTATATATTTAGCATCTTTTTCTTTTTCATATCATGATGCAACCAAAGTAATACAATTTAAAATTGCATTTAATTTATTAAATGAAATTAAAAATGTAATTAGTCATTCATAAACATACACAGCTTCCATCAACACAAGTTGGTAAACTACTTTCACATTTCAAAAATTCAGTACAATCTTCTCTACTCAGACATGTATTTGTGCATGCTTCCATTCTTCCTTCTTCATGATTGGAATGTACTAAACATACGCAAAATCCATCAACACAAGTTCCGAGCGCACCTTGACATTCTAAGTCATGACATTCTTGACTAGTCTGACAATCACACATTCGTCCAGGCACCATATTTTGTGAAATAATCAAGAATGAGACTACAAAAAGCAAAGTCACCAAAGTCTTGGCCATATTGTATAAAAGAAATATTTTTTTTACTTTGATCATCATTTTATTCTTAAAAATCAGCTTATAAAAAAGCGTATAAATTTCAGTTACAAGAAAAATTAACTTCTTCGTATTCTATACTGAAAAAAGTAAAAGAATTTTAGTGGGACTTAACACAAATATCTAAACTAAAAGCAGCGTCAGAGCGCAATAGCATCAAATTTGGGTTATTTTTAATTTGGCGATGTTAAGTTTGGCATGTACGAATTATGCACTATCAATTGTTAGCTGAATGTTGAAAAGGGTTACAGAGACGGCGGAGCTAGATAGAGTTAAAGAGTTTATTTTAATCTTCTTCAATAGAAAATTATATCACATTTAAATATGACTAAATTTTTTTTATTACATACTATATAATAGATACTGAACTTTCTTTGTTACTTATTTATATCTTAAATTCTCTTAATGAAATTTTTCATTTCGTTACTAATTACATAAGGACATCAAATTAACCCGTTAAAAAGGTACTCAATTGGAATATTAAATATATGAGTAGTATTTTTTTTTTATTTACTTACACCTTGTTTGGATGGTTGTTACCCATTGTATACTTTATAGTATTGTTAATTTAAATACAATGTTTGTTTTGATTGTTACTTAAATTTTATTGTATAGTATCGTTTAAATTCATTATTAGGTAATGACGAAAATACTCATTTTATGTAATAACCAGTTTGGTGTGACCGTACGTGTCTTTACCTCGTATCTTACCTTACTTGTAGGTTTATCATTCAAATTATGAATATGTGACAATTATGTAATGATGGAGAACGATACAATCTATTCAAACGTTATATTCATTAGCATAATATAATACAATACAATATAACATAATATAATACGATACCCTTCTAACCAGAGTGTTAAAAGGGATAATTTTAAATTATTAGTCATTATCCGCAAGTTCACCAACCAATAAAACATTTGGTCAGGAAACTTTCCTTTCCTTTTCTATTCCAAATTTGCATTCCATATCCGCTATTAGAGGCGGATTTATACGTGAAACATGACTCAATGCAATTAATTAATTTTGGCTCAAATTTTATATTTATAATATAATATTATAAAATTTACTTAATATTTATAAATAATTTATTCATAAACTTACTAAATAAAAAAATTATAATCCTGAATTCATTATTTAAAATCCTTGATTTGCTTCTATCATATACTTATAAATAATCAATTAATTTAAATTCACGTCGATTAGACCATCAGATAAAATACTTTATATCAAGAGATTCCTCCATTTAATAATATACCCAAACCGAAGACTTCCCATCATAGCTTATGATTATAGTTTGATTATATTGTCATAATAATTTATTTAGAGAAAACAAGACATATACAGACATGTTTAACCACAAACTAATTACTAATTATATGAACGACTTATCCATTCTTATAATACATATTTCAAGTGGACAAATTCTACCTAAATTCTCAATTATTTAGTTCTTGAAGACTTGTTCATAATAATAAACTTTTTGATTGTTTTTTTTCCTTGTCGTTCTAGAGGGTATATATTTTTCTAATATTATCAAGAATCAGACAATTTCTTCTTATACAAGTTTTATTAGTACATTAATTAATTATTCTTATGTACAAAAATAGGAAATCAATAATAAAGTGATTCTCCACAATTGTTGATTAGTCAAGTGTAAGATAATGAATAGACTGAATTATTATACTTGGGGCTGCGCCAAATCTTACTAGTTTTTTTTTTTTTTTTGGTTCTTTTTAATTACCTAATAATCTTTTCTTTTATTATGACCATCTATAACATAATAAATAAAAATGATATCTTTTAAAAATATTTTGAAAATATTCTTCATGCATCAATTTGAATTATATTTTAGTGTAGTCGTTCTAGATGCATGAACTGAGAATTGAGCGGGTTAAAATGGACTGAATCAATAAATAAGTGGGTCATGATCCGCTCAAACTTGAACGGATTGAATGAATCATATTTTCATGAACTAATTTTGCCATTTCTAATTTGCTCGCTGATTTCAAGATCTAATCAACACTTTATCATTGTCTCTCTGTATTTTTAATTTGTTCTATTTAAACTTGCATATTTTTAAAGAAATAATTATTTATTTAAGTATTTTATCACAACCTATATTTATATAAGATTTCTTGCAAGTAAGAGGAAGATTTATCTTGATGTATTTAATTTCTCTAATTAGCATCATAAAAGTTTACCATTAGTAGGTTTCTAGACGTACTGCAAAAGTCTATCAAGATTTAATTTCTTCTCAGGGTTAATTAGCTCTTTATATCCTTTTCATCTAATAATAATAATATATATAATATTAAGACTTTAGGAGAAGTTCTAGAAACAAAAAGAAAAAAGAAATACTGTTGAAGTAGGATATAGTATATAGTATATTCATTTTTCAAAAGGGTAATCTATCGAATTAATTAATTAGGTTATTGACTACAACTTGCCTTAGGGGTAAATTTCTATAGGCTTGAATTTTAGGAAAATCTATATATATAGGAACGTGGAGTAACTATTCTACTAAAAGAAATATTTTATCAAAATTATTAAAATCAATCGAACTCGTAATTAAAATTCTTTCTTAATGCCTAATAGCTATAAGAAGTATTGTATCTACTTTGTTGGCGGTGACTAGATGATTCTTTTCATCTGTCTTAATAAATTTGGTGAAATCACGCAAAATCTAATTCAAACACTACGATCGTTTAAAAAATAAAATATAAGTAACTGTATCTACTTTAGTACGAACCAGTATTGTACTGTAGCAGGTAGTTTTGATATTTTTGGGGGGCAAATAAAAAGCATATATAGTGCCAAAAACTTTATATTCATTAATCAGTGTCCTAATCATATGGCCAAAAGCTTCCACTATATTTTGGTAAAAAAAGTGCAAAGTGCATGTCTAGTGTCTACTCTTTATCATAATTTTGAACTAATAGATCCAAAGTAATATCTATGACTTCATACATATTTTTTTTTTTTATGTTGTAATAAATAAAAATAATAGGTTCTTAAATATTTGGATTTAATCAATTATAATTTTAGAGGTGTCACATGAATAATTTAGATTAAATTTGAACAAGTCAAAAATGAACTAAGTTATTAAATAGTCTGCATAATACTGTCACTACTTACATAGTTGGTTCCTTTTTGTCACTATTACAAAACGAAAATACTTTTGGTAGTTAAATATATATTTCAATACAACACTCTAACCGTGATGTCCTATTTACCTAGTACTATTATGATAAATTAGAAAAAAATACGATAATCGAAGAATAAGAAACATAGATAATGACATAAATTGAAGGATAAAATACTACAATAATACTACAAGTACTAATATATAAAGATACGTGCGACAACGCTTAGCTATCTACTATATTTAAATCTCTTATCTAAAATCATATACTCGATAAATATATAAAGAAAAATACAAGGAATCTGACAGGGAGGACATGTGAAACAACTTGTTAGGGGCCATTATCACATCTTTTCTAGTAGTCACAACTCATCACGCAAAAGCTAAAATCCTAATAGAAACTTCTTGGAAACCTAACCAAATTTCTCAAAATAGCTCTATATTTTTCAAATGCTCATTTAATTGTCTATGTAAAGTTATTTAATTTAATTATCTAATAAAGTTACTTAACTAGTGGGTGGATAATTGGATCACAACTTTTTATTAGGTTATGGGGTCCATTCTAGTTAGTTTTCAGGTGGAAAAAAGTGGCTTATTTGGTTAGATTTATTGTTTTTTTTGTTTAGAATTATGGTGACTTTATTAATACAATAATAAAATAAATACTTATACTAGGTAATTTTGATAAATTTACTCTAGAAATAATGCCTACCAGCCACTTTCAGCCTTATCATCGTGTCTCTAAGAATTAGTCAGTATCATGAAGTTTCAGATTCTAACATATATAGAATAACTTTAACAACCACTTCAATGACCTCATGTATATATTCTAGATGAAAATGGAAAAATCAAGTTGATGCGTACACATTTCTTATTCTTTTATTTATATTGTTATTTGCTTTTTGTGCCTTTGATTGCATATCTGAATTAGTAATAATACCAAGAGAGAACAGATCATTATATATTATTCTTATCGTAGTTATAAGTTAGAATCAATAAAGAAAAAGAAAGTTAAAAAGAAGAAGCTCTATTTACTGATATAACATGTGAACTTCCCAGCTACAAAATATAATGAGAGGGATAAGATTCTTATGAGCTGCCTGTAGATAACTTTGAAGTTTGATCTACTTTTGAGCAATTGATATGTGCCTTTCACCAAAACATAGGGCCCCATGACTGATGTTATTGGAGCACTTCTTCTTTCTTTTTATGACGATAGTGGTCGGGCCAGCTTGTGCACACCTCGACTAAGTATCTAGTAACTTTGTCCACCAAAGCTAAGACAGATAGACAGAAATCATGGAAGACCTAATAAGCGTTCTCAACCGACTACGTTGACCACAATTTGGTTTATTGGAACACTTTTTCCATCCGCCAAATTACTGAACACAAATTATGTTATTCTCATAATCTAACCTTTATTCAAACTGTAGAATTATATAAACACGAATCTTAAGTTCTGCAGCCAGTTTAGAGTGTACTGAAATGAATAGACCATCAACAAGAAACACAGTGGCTTTGCTACATTTAGATGACCTTTTTCCCATATACCACAAAGTTGATAAATGTAACTGTAGATTTCACTTAGGGGTAAACACGAAATGAGGCTCGATTCATCAAGAACATGTAGCTGTAAGATCGTGGTGAACCTCGATATTGAATGCCCAGCCTTTTATATCAAGGAAATTAAATGATCTTTCAGCTGCTGAAAGTTTGATCACCCTCTCCAATTGGTGTTGTCTCACTCATCTGTAGGCCAGAACTCGAACTATTAGCTTCAGGGGTACCACCAGATTCAGAGATTCTTGTAACCCTCTGCAACTCATCTGATGAACGAGCTAACAACTGATCATCAGTCAATTGTTCGTTCTGAGATGCAGACTTTTTAGGTTGGCGGATGGCTGCAGCTGCTTCTGCCATTGCAACTGGAGGAGGCTGGGGAGGAACCCATGATCTCTGAACTGGTCGTTCCTGAACTGGTGCAGCTGGAGATCCAAAGTTTTGTTCACCTTCAGTTTCAATTTCAGTTATCCTGGCATTCTTGCGTTGCCACCAAGGTACTGAACTGTCTCCATTCGTCAGATTGTCTTGGTAACCATAATTCAAGCCATCGCCACTCCCTTGAGATTGAAGGAAATTGGAATTATTTTGACTCTGGCCAACTTCCCAAGGCTGTTCACAAGCACAGATTATTAAATGGTTATCATTGCCATTTCGAGTAAATCTTACAAGTGAACTGCATATTACCCTGTCTCCAACCCCACCTTTCCTCCAGACAATCCAAGAAAAAAAGCCGAATGTATTGAATAGAAAGTTCTATCTAGTAAACCATAACTCTTGTATCCAAACCAAAGTGACAGGTGTTCATAGAACTTAATCCATACAATATTTCTGAAATATCCTAGTTGCAGTGATTAATTCATCAAAAGAAGTACTGGAATAGGATTATAGAGTCGATTAGTAAATTGTATTTTTCATGTCCAGCTGCCAGAATGTCCATGTATGGTTCTTTTTAAAAGTCAATCATGCAGAGACAATTCTTAAATTGACCCAATCCAACCTTCAAATTTGACCCAATTGCAACATTGTTAGTAGAAGGACAAGACAAACCTTAGGCTTTGCAGCAACACGATCAGGTACAGGCTGGTTAGGATTTGGTGGCTGATCATTTATATCCTGCATCAAAGATGAATGTACAAACATTCAAGAAAACTTTATTTTTCAAGATACAAGAATGCCACTGGTGAGAACCATGGACTTACTCGGATGTTGGAAGGCTTCTCTCCTCTTTGAACCATAGCCATAATCTGTAAAATGATAATGAAGTTAGAAGAGCCGATTTCCCTAAAGTTCAACTGGCGCTACTCATTGATTTGTTCAAAGATAGATGCATGCACTACATTACAAGGTGGAATTATCACAATTACCAAATGCTGTCATAAATCATAATACTATCAGATCTCATGAGTTGTGATTGCTTACTGCCATATGCATATAGCACCTCTTTTAAAATAAAGTTTGTCTTTCCAGCTTGGAAGAAGAGAAGCCAACACTTTTGCATGATTAAAGAATCTTAGTGAAACTAGAAATAAAAATAAAGAGGAGTTGATCAGGGAAAAAGAAAGCCTTGATAATCTGGTTGGCTAAAATACTCGGGGACACTCCTTTCATCAATTACCTAGTGATCCAAATCTATCCAAGTAGAACTATTTTTTTTTTTCAAAAGCTGATTTGGAAAACTCTACGGGAAACCAAAAGGTAATCAAGAAAATATTTAACCGCTTGCACACCAGCCAGAAAGTTGCATGATTTTCCTTCTTAGAATGGTAAGAACATAGGATGAAATTACTAATAGATGAGCTAACAGTTAGGTAAAGGACCATTAATTAAAGGGAGTTGGCTATAATACTGTCTGGGCGCCCTCCCGTCCACACACTCCTTTCATCAATTACCTAGTGATCCAGATCTATCCAAGCAGAACTACTTTTTTTGGGAAACCAAAAGGTAATCAAGAACATAGGATGAATTACTAACAGATGAGCTGACAGTTAGGAAATACACTAACAAGCCAGAGAGCATAAGAGTCACCTCCATATAAGACTTTGGATGGGGTGCAGCAGATGGTTCAACAGATGCAGGTGGTGACAAAGATCTCACTGTATAAAATGTTCCACTCATGCGCATTAGTATTTAAAGAATCAATAAAAACTGATTTGAGAAAAAAAATCCAGCTAGAAACAGAAATTAGAACCTGAATGTGCATCACCATTTACTTTTCCATTAGCATAAGATTGCTGGAGCATAAAAGAAAATTAGAAACTGAATCTTAAAAGTCGACAGAGATATCAACTACAAGATCCAGACTTTTTTGTTGCTACACAGCTTACCCTAGATGGAGTAACTGAAATTCTTCGATCATCTAGTTCCGAAACAGGTATTCTTCCAGAAGTAGTACTTTGCCCTGCATGAGCGGAACACTGAAATTAGGCACCACTTCCTGTTTGAAGATGATTTAGATCCCTTTTTTTTTCTTCCCCTTTAGAGGTGGGATACCCACCCTAAGGGTCAGGGAGTGCATGATATATGAAATTTAAGCTATACATGACAAAATCTAAAGAACCTGACATTTACCTTATGATTGCTAGAATTCCAAGGCAATGAAAACATTATAATAAAAGGAAGTGCCGACGGAGTAGAGAGAAAGAACTTAGCCAGAATTGCAGGGACCAACAACCGAAACGTTTTTTAAGGAAAGAACTTAGAAAATTCATGCTATAATACATTTTATGGAGATGTAGAGGTCAATAGCCACCCTGGTATGCAGACAGTCACAAGCCCGCCTGATCCTCCATAAGGAAGCTTCAAATGATTCTTTGAACAAGTTCACAAGTTTCCATTCTGTGGCTTGAGAGTTATAAACTTTTACAGAAACTACCTAAGTAAATAAGTATCATCACATATACTAAAAATACTTTGACCAGTATAGCACCACGAAAACCTCATATAAACAATGACATTCAAACACCAAGGTTATTGAGCCAAAAAGATCCAGAGCCGAAAAGTAATCCAGCCTCAGCCTCAGCTGGAATCAGCAAACTAAAATTACACAGGTTATGCACAATTTATTATCTCTATCTTTCTCCATTGCTCTTTCAGTTATGAACACTCAAGTTATTCTTTACTTCTCAGTAGGCCAAAGTTTACCTCCTTTCTAACCCCCTTTTGTTTCATAACACATCCTTTTTAAAGTTCACGACCCCCCTAAAAGCAAAAAATGGTCAATATGCAAAAAATCTATTGATTAAGTAGAGAATTTCTACTTTAAGAGCAAATGGAGAAGCACACCTTCCAGTTTCTCTATAGCACTTGTCATTGATTTCATCTCACGTACTTGGTAGTTTAGCAGGCTTGTCAGCTCCTCAAAATACCTTTTCTCTGTGGAGGAACACAAGTTAAATCACCAACATGATTATTGATGGTAAAAAAAATAAGCACTGGATAGGAAAGAGGATGAAAGATTTAAGTCACCAATGCTGAACAATATTTCAGTTTATTTTATTTCAGATCCAGTTCTTAACTTGTTATTACATAAGATTTTACATTAACCAACCTTCGGATTTTGATGCCAACATCTCCTGGCTTGCTCGGGCAACATCAGCAGCAGCTGCTGCAGCAGCTTTTGCAGCAACAGCAGCTTCTTCTGCTAAACTTGGTTTTCCCTTGACAATACCTTTTTCATCTTCTTCTTCATCCATTACAACCTTGCGTATCCAAGACTTCAACCGGGGAATAATAGATTTCTGCAAATGGATGTGTCACTTAACAGTGGGTGATAAATATAGTGAGTAGTCCATGAGAAAAGTTTCCAATAGATTGTCATAAGCACCAGAATCCTACTTTAGACATGAATCTAATGAGATAAGGCATCGGAGGAGACCAAATAAATCTGGAGAAAATCTTCATAACAGGGATATTTATAATAAAGAAAGAAGGAAAACAAAAATCAGAACAGGGTTAACTAAAAATCTTCAAATAATTCTTCAGTTAAGGTACACATTTTTCTGAAATGACCTGAATCTAGTGTATATAGGCGTGGTCAAATTTTCCATCACCATGCAAGCTTCTCCCATCTGAGAGGCCAGAGTTACATCAATGAGATACCCATCATTAATCGAATACCACCTTTTGTATGAAATCATTAGGCTTTTTTTCTTTTCTTTTCTTTGTTTCGGTCAATAAGAAACAACCAATTTACCAAACTACTAATAATTTGAACTACCACAAATAAAAGTTTGAGATGTCTCGCGTATGAAAAATAAATCTACACTGAAGAAATCGGCAAAGACAGAGAAGAAAAAGTACAAACATGGTACCAATTGGCATGATAAATAGAAGGCTTTTTACTATGCAATACCTTGAAAAGTACAGCTGTTCCAGCTCCTGAAGCAGCGAGTAAACCTACAGCAATAACTGCATGAGTCCAATGGAAATGAGAGAGATACCCCATTTTTTTCATGCTATTGCTCGGAGCTGATGCAGGCTGCAGATTTTGTAAAGCAGCTTGTGGTGTACTAGTCGATGGAGGCTTCTGTGTCCCATCTGTCATCAAAATATTAGGACAACATGACAAGTATAGGCTCCAAACAGTATCAATCTCAAGAAAAGAATAAAAGGCCAAACACTAATTTTATTTCGAGAACAATATGAATTACCTTCATTAGCAGCAACTGGCTGTGTGCTAGTAACAGTTGGGGTAGGATCCTGTAATTTAGGCACAAAATCAATATACATCTTAAATTTCATGTAGATGTTTCAGTTACATTTAAGTCAATATTAAATGTAAGAAAATCTAAATGTGGCCTACAGGAACTCGACGAAAGGCCTCGTCAATTTCCTCCTTTGTAAGCCCCTTCCTCTCAAGAAAAGAACGCCTATACATGACTGGAGATCCCCTAACTTTCGGATGTGAAAGAAATTTCATAGCATTCTGGACTTGGTCCTCCCGAATTGGTTCAGAGTTTACAAACACAGAAGCTGGAGAGCTCCCACTTGCAGCCTCAGGCTTGGGACCTTGATGATCTTCAGCTGCTGGTTGCGAAGCTGTTGCTTCAAATTAGAAATTTAAGTTTGGATTACGATATAGAATGAAATTCTATTTAACTCAACATTATTAGCACATCATTATAAATATAATTCAGCAATGGACTTCATCGAGCAAAGTATGAGAGTGCTGCATAGATAAACTTATAAGCAATTAGCTAAAGTGGAAGACACTTATTAGATCTCAACCATGACATAAATTCACTGGAAGCAGTTCTCAGAGAACAAGAAACTAGTGATCTAGGCATCTCCAGCAAAGAATCATGCATGCTGAATTTAGAGCACATTTGAAGTTCCAATATACTAATTTTTATCACTTCTCTTCGTATGTAATATATATGTACTTTCTTTTTGATTTGGTAATATATATGCACTTTCTTTTGATTCATAACGTATATGCACTCTCATGATGCACATTGATAATTGTTGTTAAGAAGTCCATCATTGCCATTCAGAGATTGAATGCAGATATAACCCCATGAAACCCCCCAACATGTTGAAGTGTAATGAAAAAGAGAATTTGACAACAAAATGTTAATTTCAAATAGACATGCTTTGTGGTAGCAGCTCAAGTAATTAGGTATACAGATGCCTCCTTAATCAAAAGTCGGTTTATCTTTAAATGCAAGGGAACCAAATTATTGAAACTTGAAAGTAACCTCTGAGTTCCAATAGCTCTGTTTGTTTGCTTGACCCCGTGTACAGACATTATCTAAAATATTCTTCTGCATTTTTTTTTTGATAAGGTAAGGTTTACATTGAAGTAGTTGTTCCTTGAGATAGTTTATGCGTTGGATAGTGAGCTAATCAGCAACATGTTGCTCAAAATGCCATAGAGTCTTGAGGTTAACAAAACCTCATTTGAAAGTGGTCATGGAAATTGCATTCTCTTCTTCTATACAGAACCTCATTATTTGATCAAAACAACATAGTATTCTTGATTTTGATATGAAAAGCAAAACTACTTTTTGTTTTTCACTAAGTTCTCCTACTATCCATTCATTCTTGGGCAGCAGATTTATTTGGGTATTTCATACAACATCGTTTCTCTTGTTGAGAGGGTTTGCTGGTGCATTCTACTCTATGATTGTATGAAGCCTCAGAGAGAAAATTATCTAGTTAATGAACCTACCATCGTCAGAAGCCTCACATTGAAAACAAAATCACCTAGTTATCAATATGCGCATTATATACAGTTACTGGATATCAAATCAATCCATTTATTTGAGAAAATTAGGCTAATATATGTCATTAGTTGCTACGGCAACTGTTCAAGAACACAGAAAAAGACCTAATTATTTCAAAGATTTGCACTACACCAAAATCATACAGCTTCTAACAACACAAGCTCCAGTTTTAAACAAATGATCATTAGATGTAATAATATCAAGTTAGTACTACTTTATTGCTTAACAAACCAAAAGTAGCAACCATCCATAAAAGTAAAAAGAAGCACACTTACATGCTCCTATCCCAGTTAAAAGACAAAAAGGCACAAACATCATAAAGTACAAAAAGATTCGATCTTTATGGAAAATACTTCTTTTCAGATAACAAAATAGCAGCAAGATCTATTTCTCCCTGATATTCAAGAACCAACTAAACAGTAGCAGAGCAACAATTTCATCAAAGAAAAGCAAATAAAAGGGTACCTGGATTCTGGGTATTCTCGTTTACTGAGTTGGGTGGAGAATCTGATTGAGACGCCATGTTATCCAACTCCTATTGAACTGAATTTCAAGAACAGTAGAAGATAAAGAACATACCAAGATTAGAGGAGAAAAGCAAAAAAGGAAAAAAAAATCCAAACTTTTTTTGTTTACATAGAAATAGGCACCGAATTACCTAAGACGAATTGATTATCGATGATAGTATGTCAGAACCCACAAGTGGATTTTGCTCATCTCGAAGCAAATACTATTACTACCTTTTCTGTGTGCGAAATTGCTGATTGATGCAAAAAAATAACAAGAAGACAAAACCCTTTGCAGATAACATGGCCCTCAAAGAGTCAAGCTCCTTTTTTTTTTAAATTATTATTTAAGTCTAAAACGTAACGGGTAAAGTTATTATTACGTGTACAAAAAATTACGGGTTCAAGTTTTTACTTAAATGTAGAATTAGGTTATATATAATAGATTTATTTGATCCTTCTTTGGATCGTGCTTAGTGTAGTATGTTTCCTTTAGTTTTGAGAGCTAAAGTCGTGTGGTTCTCTAACCTAGAAAATTATTAGAAGATGTAACATAATTTACTAATCGTTTAAAAGAAAATAAATATCAAGACTGGAGAAATTTAATAAAATTAATTCTAATAATAGTGCCAGTGCTAAGAAAAAGAAGAATCGTGTGTTAGAATCTGAAGGATAATTATATGATAATTTGGATTTGGTTAAACAAAAACTAGCTCACTTATAATAAGGCGTGAGTAGAAAGTTGTTACTCCTTTTATTCATTTTTTTATTTTCGAGATTCAAACTTGAAAAGTATCACATCTTTTTTCATTACTTTGATAGGAGGAACATTGTTTTCTTTTTTCAAAAAAATATCTAAACTTATACAAATTTGCATGTTATAGCAACTTAAAGTATTGCAATAATGAAATAAATCATCAAATATAAATGCAAGAGAAGATTTAAAAGTTCATATGAAATCATCAAATATTTTCTTGCTCCCCTTTCTCTGAGCCGGTAAAGGTAACGAGTCAAGGTCCATGCAGGCTGACACAGAAACCACAAAAAAAAAAAAAAAGAGACTGATACGCCAAAAAATTCAAATCTGTTAGAGGGACAGAAGATTGGTTTGAAGAATAAATACAACACCATGGCCAAAATGTTTGCATAGACAATCCTCTTGGAAAAATCAATTCTGCTAATAATGTTACATCTTTTCTCTACACTCTCACAAGAATCACATAAACAAGCAGGACGGTTTCATGAGTGAAGAACTGGAAGGACGCAGGCCAAAAGTCCACGAGGAAGAAGCTAAATTTACTTGTGTCACATTTTATGTTCCGCGGTCTGGTTACAATCACATTATCCATCACTTCATTTGGCTGCTAGAGGCTATATGGTCGAAATGCTAAATCCAGTTCAATTTACTCTGTCAAGCAGCCTCTCCACCATAATCTTTTGTTGCACTGGGGTCAAGGACTCAGAGTTCATTATTGCATTCGCAGCAAGGATGATTGACGATTTGTGCTCAGCATTTACCTATTATAGCAGTACAAGTATCTAAATTGAGGCAAAAGTATTTGAGACTTGGAAAGAGCTGGACGGACCAACCACAATAAATAAAGAATGAACAGATTTATATACCCACACACGGCCGTTTAAACCAACAGCTATCTCAAAAGCTAGCTTCTTTCCAAGACCTTCAAGAACTGGACATGTTGGTGAGCTCAGCAGCCTAGGAAAAAATACAAAAAGATGAACATGTAGCTAAGTGAATAGCATGCAACAAGACCTTCACCCTTTTTCTTGTTTCTCTTCTGATGAGCAAGTTAAGGTTACAGTAAAATCTAAACCAAAGATCTCACTGTTGCAAGTTAAAAGCCAAAATAGCATCTTACATCCGTGACAAACCAGTTGATGATTCAAACATATAGCCATCTTTAAGGGGTCCAAACTCGGCAGCTTTTCCAGAAGCTGTATCGAATAAGATAATTATATTAAAATTAAGAGAATCAGTAGATAGATTAGGAAATTCAAGAAATTCTGTTGCAACTTAGAGAAAGCACCAACCATCCATGCACGATAACTCTGGGTTTATTCCTGGGTTGGCCTTGACAATACGAGTATAAATTAGAGTACCTACCTGAAATAGCAAGATAGGTCATCAGAAAATAGTCCTTGATATATGCATGATGCATTAGAAAAAAATGATTAAGAAGAATCCTGTGACTCATTGGTGCTGGCATATTTTCAAGCAAATACTCTGCCTGACCCCCTATGAAACATGAAAAGCTCTATAGTGGGTGTGAATACCTCATAAAGCTGTCTATCCTAAAGAACTTGCAATTTGAGGCCAGTTTCTAAGAGGCACAAGCATTGATTTATGAGCCAAGCAGTTGAGGAATTTGCTTGCACATGAAGGAAAGAACTGCTCTCAAAGGTATTTATCACAATTTCTCCCCTTACATTCTGAATCTCATTTTACAAAAAGAAAGGGGGGGGGGGGGGTACA
>JAJONQ010032559.1:0-30861 GCA_036250385.1 Solanum microdontum | reverse complement strand
TTATATTGTTTCTAATCTGTTTTTGATTCTATTTTCTCTACTAGTTTTAATTTTCTAGTTTGAAAATACTCTTTAAACTTTGTTGTTTCTTACCATGTTCTTCAAAGTTGTGTTCTAAGTATCTTAGGAATACAAGTTGAACAACAATCTTAAAGAAATTATTATATTGATGCTATTTCTTGTATTCTACTGATTGAGAGAAACAGATCATGAAAGTAGAAGATTAATGCGTTACTTCTCCAGAATTCGGTGCTTTGTTTAGCAAGGTCGAAGTGATAATGTATTACAAGAGTTGGTCGTATTTCAGTTAAAGATTACACCAGGTAACCTTCTTATTATTTATTTAAGGAGGAACATAGTTTCTAAAAGTTAACAATTTTAATATTTATCATGTATTTCTTTTGAAAAAGATCTGCAAACCATATGATTTTTGAATGAATTTTCCTTGGCAAAAAGTGTTGCCTTTAAAATTCATTAGTTTGCAGAATGAGAGATGCACATTTTTGTTTGATTTAATAGTATGTGAAAATGTTATAGTTGGAAGGCTATTTGAAAAGAAAAGCATATCTATGTCATAATCTAAGAATATGTTTAATTCTGTTTGGAGACTAAAAAAACTTTTGTAGTTTTGTACTCCATGTGAAATTTGATTTGGTCTGATTTTTGTAGACTAAAAACTTTTAGAGTTTTGTACTCTGGATTAACTAGACTATGCTATTGGTTTGAAGAATATGAAAACTTCACATTATAAATCAATGTTGTACTTTTGACTTTCTATAAACTTCACTGTTATATAGAAATAAATTATACAAATTATTTTGTCTTTATTCTTAGTATTTTAAATACTAAGCCGTATGTCTATTTGTGATAGAGGAAAAATACCAATGACTTAGAGAGTGTGATTTTGTGGCTCTATGGAATGAACTTTGACATTGTGTAAAGATTGTCAAAGAGAATTGAAGCACTATAATTCTTTTGTTGAATAATCTTTTCAAAAGCGATTTCATGTTGCCAATAACACTTTGATAGCATCAGGAAAAAAAATATGTGGAAAAACTATTTTCAAATACTTGAAAAATATTTTTGAGATCATATTTAAAATGTGGGGGGTACTATGCTTATTACAAAGATAAAATTAGACTTATTGTCTAATTTAAATTTGGAGCACTAGATATGAAATTCGATGATACTTTATATAATGTTAGACCCACAAAATTATTGGAGTATATTTGATATTGTGGTCGTTTAGTTTCTCTTTTGCTAGTGTATGGTATAATTAGTATGAAACTACCAAATTATATTTATACTTGTTCAAAATGATTGAGTTCTTTTATGAAAAAGTTTCACTTAAAATGTTGTGACTTTTCATGAAAAGATATGTCTATTAGCTATAACTATTTGTATAGACATGAATATTGGTGAATAGTCATTTGTCATGTTTTGTAAAAGAAGCATTTGGACTATGTTGCCTTTATTGGACCCGATGAAACCTTGTTCATGGGTAGTTCAATAACAATCAAATTGAAAGTTATGGAAAGGTCCTTCCGAAAAATACATTTGACAAGGTGATGAATCTAAACAATGTTTGTATCACACAAAATTGTAAGAAATAGGAACAAAATATTTGTGAGAAAAAGCTATCTCGCAGAGAGCTTTTTAAACTCAATATTTTATTTGTTCCAACTTGCTTGAGTCAAACTGTTTGTGACATTAACACTTGGGGCATGTCAATTACAAAACCTTGTAAGGAAAACTGATCAACTTAGAAGTTTTGTCTAACTTTGAGTGCAATAAATAAAAATATCAAGTCTGTGATGAATCTAAGTATGCTGAGAATTCTTATAAATCTGTTGAATGGAATTCTAATCCCTTAGAGTTGATTTACACTGACATTTGTGATATGAAGTCAACACCATCTCGTGGTGGGAAAATGTATCACATAACTTTTACTGACAATTGCATTTGATACGGTTATGTCTATTTGTTGAATGGTATGAATGAAGCAATAGAAACGTCTGGACAATATAAAATTGAAGTTGAAATCAATTGGGAAAAAGATAAGAAGTGATAGGGATGGAGAATATAAATCTCCTTTTGCAAAAATATGTTTGGAAAAAGGATTTATCCATCAAACTACTATCCTATTCACTTAAATCTAATGTAATTGCAGAATGGAAAAAAAATTATCGAACTTTGAAGGAAATGATGGATGCATTACTTATAAGTTCAGGTTTACCACAAAACTTGTGTGGAGGAACTATCCTTACTGCAAAAGGGAACAAC
Source organism: Solanum microdontum (assembly GCA_036250385.1). Lineage (NCBI taxonomy): Eukaryota > Viridiplantae > Streptophyta > Magnoliopsida > Solanales > Solanaceae > Solanum > Solanum microdontum. The sequence goes on along the minus strand of JAJONQ010032559.1, from coordinate 28,578 downwards.
AAAATGTTTTGTTATTTTCAGAAAAAAAGCAATTTTGTTTGTTCAGGACACAGTCTATTCCATATGAGAAATGGAAAGGAAGGAAATCCAACTTGAAATATTTCAAAGTGTGGGGATGTCTAGCCAAAGTCCAAGTTCCTATTCCTAAAAGGATTAAAATAGGACCTAAGAGTTGTAGACTGTAAAATTAGACTTGAGTAGTCTAGTGAAAGGTCTAAAAGACATTGGAAAGAACAAAAGGAGAATGTACTTAATAAAGAGATTTAGACGCGTAGTAAATGTCAAAGGACGTCTACTACCTTCGGATATGATTTTGTAACATTTCCTATGTCTTATGTGGACTCATCCTGTTGAAAAGATGGTGTCAATAGTGATATTTGTTCAATCTTGAAAAATCCTATTAAAAGTTGGTTGATCTTCCTCCAAAAAATAAACCTTTGGGTTCAAAGTGAATATTCAGAAGGAAAATGAAAGTCGATGAAACTGTTGACAAATATAAATCAAGACTTTATGTCAAAGGCTTTAGACAAAAACAAGGTATTGAACTTTTCGACACATACTCGCCAGTAACTAGAATTACATTCATTTGGATGTTAATTGTGTTAGTTGTGGTATATGACCTCCAAATTCATCAAATAAATGTGAAAATAACTTTCTTAAATGGAGAATTGGACCTGAGGGTTTTGTGCTTCCTGGTAAAGAAAAGAAAGTGTGCAAACTTGTTAAGTCACTTAATGGACTAAAACAAGTACCCAAACAATGACATCATAAATTTAACCAAACCATGTTGGAAAAAAGATTTAAGAATGATGGAAGGATAAATGTGTTTACATTAAAATCACAAGGTCATTGTTTGTTTGTATATTGATGACATGTTGATCATCGGTAGAGACACTAATCACATAAATGATACTAAATGTTTGCTAGAAAGCACGATTGATATGAAAGATCTTGGAGTTGCTGATGTGATCTTAGGTATAAGAATCCTTAGAACTCCATAATGTTTAGCATTGTCATGGTCTCATTGCATTGAAAAAAGTATTTGACTAGTTCAAATATTTGGATTTCAATATTGTCAAGACTCCAATAAATGTGAGCTTTGCATTTCAAAAGAGTGGAGGCGAAAGTGACTAACAATTGGATTGTGCTGTAGCATTGGGAAATATGATGTATATCATGAAGTGTGCGCAATTTAGATATAGCATGTGTTGTTAATGAACTGAGTTGGTTCACGAGTGATCCCAATCAAACTCATTGGATGACAATGAAAAGAGTTTTGGGGTATTTAAAACATACTCAAAACTATGTCTTGGATTATAATAATATCCAGCAAAGGATATAATGATGCAAATTGGATCACCAGGATCAAATGAAGTAAAATTCACGAGTGGATATGTATTTAATCTTGGTGGAGGAGCAGTCTCTTGGAAATCTTCCAAAAGGACATGTATCGTTAGCTCTACAATGATCTCTGAGCTAGGTGCTCTAGATAAGACCGGTGAATAAGTTGAAAGACTCCAGAATTTCTTGATAGATATTCTTTTTGGCTCAAACCCTTAGCATCAGTATGCATAAACTCTTATAGTCAAGATGCAATATATAGGGCATGGGGAATGATGTATAACGGAAAGTCTCATCATATAAGAGATAGGCATAATACCGTTAGAAAACAACTACTCTCTAGTGGAATTATCACTATTGACTATGTAAAGTCCAAGGATAATGTGTCGGATCCACTTACAAAAAGGCCTAACTAGAGAGAAAATTGAAAGATCATCTAAGGGAATGGGTTTATGGCTTAGGACAATTCATCATGGCGGTAACTCTATCTAGCAGACCGGAGATCCCAAGAGATAGATTCAAGGAGAAAAACAAAGTTGTGACTGACGCTTCGACATTGTCAATCAACTCAATTCATTTTCATGATGAAGAAAATGTTCAGGAACGAGGTTAAAACATTAAGACTTGTTAATTAGTTAATAAAGCTTAAAGTTTTTAATGATTTGCTAAGTTTGGCAGACTTGACAAAATAGTGTATCTACGCGATGACACGGTTAGAAATCACCTATGTGAGTGTGAAGTGTAAGCCACTTCAAAGAGAATTATTGTCAAAAGCTTATTCTCTGTACACTCATGAAAGTCAGAGGTGTTCATGGCATAAACGAACACAACCGTAAGAACCATAAATGGTAATGGGTTAACTGTGTGACATTTAGTTGTCTAGGTATACACCAAAGCTCGATGGTTCAAAGATATTGCCTCTACCGATTGACCGAGTATATCTGACATATGTTCACTAGGGAAAGTCCAAGGGGAAACCTACTTATCAAGATGCAGTTAATTCTTGCTTGTAAAGTACACATACTTGTATGTTTCTTTATCTTGGAGCCATTCCCCATTCATGCTGGGTTTTAAAAGGTGTGAATCGAAAATGAAGAATTGCGACTTTTATGAAGAGTTGTGACTTTAATAAAAAGTTTTGACTTTTATGAAAAGTTGTGACTTTTATAAAAAGTTGCGACTTTTATGAAAGGTTGTGACCTTTCCGAAAGATTGTGTCTTTTCCAAAGGTTTGTGACTTTTCTAGTAAGGCACAATAAAAACCTTTTCACACTACCCTTTGTTTTTTATAAATTGAGGGATTTCCCTCCTTTTAGTTGAACAAATTTTTCTGGACTTCTTCTACTACTACTAAATCTAGTATTCTATGTGTACTTTACTACCGTTGAGTGGTTCGCTGACACCGTGATTTTAGGTATCGATACACTGGTGAGTAAGATTATTCTATCCTGGGAGGATATATTCCATTAACCTCGAGTACTTGAGGGGAATAATTTCTTTAAGGAGACTGTGCATTCAGTGGGCTCGATTTTCTTTCTTTGAGAAAAATATTTTTATATTGTTTCTAATTTGTTTCTGATTCTATTTTCTCTACTAGGTTTAATTTTCTAGTTTGAAAATACTCTTTAAACTTTGTTGTTTCTTACCAAGTTCTTCCAAGTTTTGTTCTAAGTATCTTAGAAATACAAGATGAACAACACTCCCAGCCCCCATAAACCATGTAGCCACCATGGGTAGAAAAGGGTCATACTTTTTAGATGGTTATTTAGTGCTTTTTAGTATAGACTAGTGGATCCACTTAGTAGTTAGGTTCTATACCCTCGGAAAGGTATAGGATGGCCGTGACATCGTCAGGCAAAACGTATTATCACAATAGCTCTTAAGTGATGGTTGTCGGTTAGAGAAACTCCCACAGAAGTATTTTGTATCCTTATATACACATATTATTTGTATTTTCGTATAGAAAATGAGTTCATATTGTATCTTTTCATACAAATAGAGTCACTATTGTGTCTATTTAATACACAGAGTTGCTATTCATGTTTTAAAAGCTTTTCTTTATATTGCATTTACATTACTGCTTTATATTGAAATGAGTTCAGTTGAGTTGAGACCTGGTTTGTTCTTTTAGTTCCTTTCAAGCTTATATCTTGTTTAGATTTCCCCTCGTATACTCGTACATTCAATGTATTGATGCCATTTGGCCTGCATCTTTTAACGATGTAGACACAGGTAACCAGGATCATCATCTAGCGCATCGTTGATCCTAGTTGAGCTCCAGAGTTTTTGGTGAGCCTCCTTGCTTCTGAAGGATCCCTTTTATTGCTTTCAATATTTAGTTCATTAGGATATCGTGGTCTTGTCCCCACAACCATCTCAGTTATTAGAGGCTTCATAGATAGTCAGTCAATTAGTTCATTTGTCACTATTTTATTATTGGCTTATGTTTTGAGACTTGAGTTGCCATCTTGGCTAGTTTGAATGTTTCTTTTAATACATTATAAGTTTATTTCATTAGTTCCTTATTTGAGACTATTTCTTGTGTTTACGTCTTCCACTGAGTAAGTAAGTTAGGCCAAGGATTCGCTTGGGGCAAACAATGGTTCTTGAGTGCCAGTCCCGCCCAAAGTGTCGGCTCGGGGCGTGACAATGTGCCTCTATAGTTTTATCTTGTTCTTTAATAGTTATTCTTTTCATATAAGTTTTGGATCAGGTCCTGTCTGTAAATTTTAATTGAATTTTTATTTATCAAATTTTAAAAATAAGTTATTCATGGGATTATTAGTATTTTCAGTTTGTGTTAGTTTTTTGCATTAGTATACTCATTCTAAAAATGATAGTTAAGTGATTTTTTTTGGGTGGTGGTGGGGGTGATGGTTACATGATTGTATATGATTTGATATGTGTACACACCTTACATCTACCTTGTGAAGACGATAAATAAATGAATCGGAAAACACACATATACTTTAATACAAACACATCATTTCGATATAAAATTTCCAATCCATAGAAAAAAAAATCTCTCATATACATGAATACATATATATATATATATATATATATATTATCTTTTTCAAATTTTCTCCCAACAATCAACCATTCTAACAATTCACATAATTTTCCTATATATATAGGGAAGAAAATAAAAATTAATCAATGATAACTACGATAAAAGAAGTTATAATAAGTCCTAAGTTCATATTCAAGCTTAAATTCTCTTTGCAAGTAAGTAGAATAACGACTTATCAGATGAAACAACTCTTCAATTGTGCCTTCTAACCTAACATCTTATATTTGATGATCAATTTCACTCAAATGGTGCCTAACATTCCCAACTCCCTGCAAATCTCGAGGATTTGACCCCTATTATTATTACTAGGTGTCGCCATTTTTATAGCTAATGAATCAGTGAAAAAAATGAGAAAAATATTAGTTTTCGCAATAAAATTTCTCTACCAACTGCTATCTCAAAGACAATAATTATAGAGAGATTTGAATGTGTATACATACACAACAGATGAGTGAATTTTTGCAGTTAATTAAGCACTAATGAAACTAACCTGGGTGAAGTGATGTTCAAAGTTGGTAGAAATGAAATGTGCCTTCGGTATTTATAGAGGATTCGTTGTCCTAGTTTCTAGATTTTCATAAAAAATTTGGATTTTCAAGATACGGAAAAAATAGAAGGAACATAATTATTTATCAATTTTTTTGGTTAATAGCTCTATGGCCCCTCAAACTTATCAACAAAAATTCATTTAGACACTCAAATTATAATTTGTTTAAATTGGGCAATTGAACATATAAGACATCTACTTTTAATATGAAATATAGTACGTGACTAATTTGCCTTTTGTGATATACTCTCTTTAAAACAAAATTCTGTGAACAATTTTTATTTATTCAAAAGTCCTTGTCAGTCATGTCTAATCAACTCCAATCAAATCAGTAAGATAAATTAGTCAAACATTAATTTTTACATTAAATATAAAATAAGCTTAATAGAGTGGTCAACAAAGAAAGACGTTTTAATTATCCCTATTTATGATTTTGTTGGAATTCCTTGATGGTATATTAAGCCAAGTATTTCAAGTTAATACTCCCTCCGTTCCCTTTCACGTGTCACACTTTAACTTGACATACCCATTAAGAAAATAATTATTTAAATTGATATTTTACCAAACTTTTCCCTATTTAATGATGTCTTTAAAACTTATTTTGAAAAATATGTATTTAATGCTAAGGGTAAAACATGAAAAAAAACTATCTTCTTTTCTTGATATGTCAAAAGTGACAAATAAAAATAAAATCTATTTGAGGAATAAGTGAAAATCATCAATTTAGATACTATCACATTTTATGCAACAATTAATTATATAACAACTTTATCTATTACTTGTCCTTTTCATTAACTTTGCATGGAACAAAAATATAATATGACTTATGTCTTTGATTATGATGTCATAAATTTACATACTTAGATATAAAAGAAATAATTCATGATATAAAGAAAAATATAAGAGAAATTATTGTTTCTTTAATAAACAACTTTATTGCATACTTGTTATCGTCATTCAACAAATATTTGTAATTTGGAGATATGTAGCTTCATAAGGTGTGTTCGGTACAAAGTAAAATTTTTTATAGAAAAATAAGTGAGTATGTTGTTATTTTTTAGTATAAAACTTTAAGCAAATATTCAACTAGCAGTATGTCTATAGGTACCTTACGAGATAAAATCATATATATATAATCACAATTTTCAAATATGTTCTAAACTACTGTATTATTTATTTTAATGGAAAATTCGCGAATTGACATACATCCGAGCATACACCCTAGACGTGGCCGGCACTCGAGAACCATTGTTGGTCGTCCCCAAGCAAACCCTTATCTTGGCTGACTACTCAGCGGAAGACTAACTCAAGCACACACTCGCATCAAAACTGAAGAATTGTTTGAAAATAGTTTATTAAATCTCAAAGTTACCTAAAAATATTGAGTATTAGACATAAAGTTTTACATAAAATATCTAAAATTGAATACGACAAGATTGACCAAGACTGTTTATATATGAAGCCTCTACTTTATAAAGATAGGTATCGGAAAAAAACCCACGACGCCTCAAAAGTGTTACTACTAATAAATCATAAACCTAGGGTCCTCCGAAAGCAAAGAGGTCTCACCAAAAGCTGATAGGCGAATGATGTAATCTCAACGGATCGTCTGTTGATGATCTTAAGTACATGAATCATCACCATGAAATGATGCAAGTTTAATGACATCAGTATATTGAATGTACGAGTATGTAATAGGGTTGAATAACACAAATAATTTAATTGAAATGATGTAAGTAACTCAACTGAAATATAGTATAAATCATGATGAAAATCATTTAAGCTCTAATTGTGGGAATGCAATAATAGTAAATACTGAACTGAAATGCATAAAAAAAATATACTTTACTTTACATGGGAGCTTCTCTAATCAACAACCATCACGAAAACCCTTGTGATGATACAACGTCTTATCCACGTTGCCAGAGCCATCCTATACCTTGCCGGAGTATAGACCGCAACTGAACTGATATGTAACACCCTAGAAAAAGTTTTGAACTAAGACTTGAACCATCCTTTATTGTCAGTAGAATTTTACCGAGTATTAAAATTTCTTGAGTGTTAAGGTCACTAGATGTAGCAGCTTGAGTTCCAAGAAGAACTAAAGAGAGTTCGTTCAAGTTATTCCTAAGTTCTTCTATGTTTTAAGATCAACTTTAAACGACCATAACTTTCAGTACATGATGAGTTCGGCTTCCCATAGGATATCAAATGAAAGGTCTCTGAATTATCTTTCCGACGCAACAAAGTTTGCTAAGTTTTGAGGTCGGATGAGTGAGATATGTCCTTTTGAAGTTAGGCTATCCAATTAAGGAAAGTTATCCAAAAATAGTGAGGGGTATTTTGGTCTTCTCCTTACCCTATCAGATTTAATTAATTTTTAGTAGGGTTTTAGGGGTCTAATCAGATTATTTTCAGTTTATAATCCTAATATATGCCTAGGGTTTTAGTTGAGAGTTCAAGAAGAGAAAAGAACAGAAAAGAGGAGAAAAGAGGAAAGGGTCAAGGCGTTCATCGAGATTCTTGAGAGTTGTTATGAATTTTCACCATGGGTTTGATCCCTAAGAGTTATGTATGTTTTCATAGGGTTGGGTTCGTTCACCCACACGCCAAACATTATTTTCATATTCGAATTCATCCATAAAGATTGAAAGATTTAAGTTCTTGATAAGTGTTCTTTAAGTTTCATTATAAATCTTGTTTTGTTGGGGGTTTTGATGAATTATTGAGATGAAAATGAGAGTTTTGAGGGCTGCGTTGAGTAGATTAAAGTGTACTTATGTTAAGTAATTAAATCAGAGTGATTGGGGAAGAAACCATTCATATCTAGGTGAGTTAGGCTACGAAAATAAGAAAGAAAATTCGTCGGGGTTTTCTGGGCTAGGGTTGGTGCGCCGCCCTAGCTGTACACCAGAAACATAGGTCTGTAGGTAGAGGGCTAGCGCCCTGCAACACTCAATGCGCTAGGGTCGCCTTCCCCCACCCCTTCTCTTTCGTTTTGCCTGTTTGAGTCCTTTAAAAGGGTACCTTCAAGCCCTATCGATTCTAATCACTCTAAACTACTTCTAAACACCTAGAAACTATTCCTAACATGATCATAACCTTAAATCCATAATTCAAATTCACGGTAGAGTTAAGAGTAAGTCTTGAGAGTTCTTCCGAACATTTTGAGAAATGCCCTTTGAGTCTTTTCATGAGTCTTCTACAATTTCAAATAACTTGTTTGAACACTCGATCAAGTGAATATAAGAATGAAGAGAATGTACTAATGAGTCTAGATTATCATCATGAAATCCTTCATATCATGAACCATGAATCTTGAATTCATAATTCAAATTCAAAAGAGATTTAATAGTAGAGTTCAAGAAAGTGTTTGAGTTCAATTGTGAATTCTTTGAGATCAACTATCGATTTAAACTAAGTTTTGAGCAAGTAAGTATGAGAAAGGGTAAGAGTTGTATACATGAGTTCCATATTGTTATGTAGACTCTCGAGTTGAGCCGTTCTTGCCCATAAATTTCACATGAACTCCATAAGTTGAGTATCTCTGAGAGGGGTAGTATCTTCAAGTTCTATGTCTTGAGTATTGAGTTCCTAACCCTTTTGACATTATATTCCTAATCATGGGGCTATACCACGTTACCCATGAAGGTCCTTGAGTTGAGTTGTTCATGCCTATAATTCTGCATGACCCCCCTCCTCGGGTTGAGTATTCTCGAAATAAGTAGTATCATTGAAGTTCTGAGTTGTTGAGTTCCGAGTATTGAGTTCTATCTATGGTTATTGAAAACCTTGAATTGAGTCGTTCACATACATAATTCAGAAAGAACCCTATTTTAAGAAGTCTTTTTACAAATTGTTTTATAACTTGTTTTAAAAACATGAGAATTGTGTTTGAGAAAGAGTAGAGTCAAGTTCATGTTTGTTTTGAAAAGATTATATAGGAACTAAGTATTTCCAAAGAGTAAATGTTTTCACATTTAAACAAAAGAGGAAACACCAATTTCCAGAAGAGCTTTTGAGCTAGTTTTTGAGTAATAATTTAAAACCATAGAAAGAGTTATGTTTTTTAAACATAAGAGCTAGTTACATTTAGGGAGTAGTATTGAGCACCAATATGGGAACGAGTTTTAGTTCAGATAAATCAAAGACTCCATAAACTGTGTAGCCAACATGGGTAGAAACGAGTCATTATTTTTAGATGATTCCTTAATGCTTTTAGCATAGACTACTGGATCTATTTAGTGAGTAGGTTCTATTCACCGGCATAATATAAAACGACCCTGGCAGCGTGCGGCAAGACGCTATATCATCACATAGATCATAGTGATGGTTGTCGATTAGAGAAACTCCCACAGAGATATTTTGTATTATTTTATACACAGAGTTTACTTTGTATTTTCATATACAAGCAGATTTTATCTTGTATCCTTGCATTCAAACTTAGTTACTATTGCATTTTTCAATGCATTGAGTTGCTTTCTACTCTTTTAAATGCTTTCCATGTATTGCATTTGTATTGTTGCTTTATATTGAGTTGAGTATCCAGATTTGAGTATCTTATCATTTAGTCAAGCCCTATTTTCTTTGAGTTGAATTGACCTATGTTTCTTTGAGTTGAGTTGAGTTGAGTGAGTTGAGAAGGTAAGTATGTTTATATTCCACCAGTTCAAGCTTATGTTTATGCTTTAGAATTCCTCTAACAAGCTAGTACATTCCATGTAAGGATCATCAACAGATGCTTCGTTGATACCAAATGCAGTTCGAGTTAGCTACGGTGAGCCTCCTTACTTCCGGAGGGTTCCACTTGTACTTTCAGTTATATCAGTTTTTAGGACTTTGTGGGTTTTGTCCCGACTTTCATCTTTGTCAGTTAGAGGCTTTATAGATAGACAATATATTTTCAAAAGTCTGTTCATTTATTTTGTTAAATGTTTTAAAGACTGAAGTTGCCTATTTTATGGCGAGTTGAATATATTATTTTTATTCAGTTTTTAAGCTTTGTATGCTTGAGTTAGTCTTCCACTTGTAGTCGGCCAGGATGAGAGTTGGCTTGGGGACCAACAATGGTTCTTGAGTGCCGGCCACGTCTAGGGTGTAGGCTTGGGTCGTAACAAACTTGGTATCAAAGCGCAAAGTTCAAGAGCCCTAGGGTGTCTATGAAGCCGTGTATGTATAGTCCTAGTTATCAGTGTGAAGCACGTCACATCTATAATTAGGATGCTGCAACATTTAGTAACTCTCTCACTTCTTTAATACTCTTAATCGTGCAATAGAGCTATTCCATAGAGATTTATTCATATTCATGCATTTCTCAGATTCATACGACTACCTATGATACTAGAGGTGGTTGAAATGAAAAGTCATTCGTTTATCGATGAGTTGGTCTTTAGCAAGAGTCTTGAGGAAGTCATGAGAATCCAAAGGGGCTTGAGAGAAGCCCATGAGTTATTTAAGTGTTAAGTTTCATAGGAATGACTAATGTTCATATGAATCTTGCGTTTGAGCTAAAAGCGAGTTGACACTCTTCCCTAAACCTTATTCAGTTGAGACCTTTAAGAGGATGGTATGTTTAGAGATTTGGTAGTATTTTCGCCATAAAAGATAGTATGAATTATGAGATTATGAGAAGTAATAGTGAAAGTGCCCAACATTAAAGGAAAGTATGCAGAGGTTCAGTAATCTATGAAAAGGGGATAATGATGGGGAAGATTATGTGATTGCAATCATGCACCCATTCAGTTATAAGTATGAGTTTCCCTCAATAGTAAAATAAGGAATAATAATGTTGTAGAGAGTTCTAGATAGAAGGAAGAGGAATAATTACTAGTCACTATGAGATAGAGTTTTTTAAAAAAAATCCAGAATAGAGTTTATGTCAATGTGCCATCGTGTTAGAGAAGACTAAATTATATGTTGAATAATCGAGTAGAGTATTCATGAGGTGGTAGACCCAAGCTAGTCTTATGAATTTTGAAGGGGCAAACCCCATGGTATTTAGAGGATGATAGAAATATTTGAGAGATAATGCGCAGTAAGTGAGTAAGTAGTACTTAAGTTGCGAAGTAAAATATGATGGTAATTTGTGAGTATGGAGACTAAGAGGTACGGATTGACTACTTGTCATAAGGTCCTAGCGGACGAGTGTTTCTAAATTGTATCCAGTAGTTGTAGGTTAGTATAGTAAGCAAGCAATCATATTGGTATTTGGGTTCAGTAATAAACATTAAGCTATAATTTGAGATGAGTGACTTGAAAATAGGATGACAACATGAGGGTGATGATGTTAGTTTTGAGATTTGATCTAGAATACTTGACATAGAGTAGGTGAGGAATTGAGGTGATTAGCTGCAATAAATATGAGTGGTACCAGTGAGATACCATAAATCTCTTGACAAAGGTAGTGAAGTGTGTCTAAGTCACAAGAGTAAAAATAGCATTACAATGTGTATCGAGAGCGTATGTAATCAGAAGAGGTTAACAAAAACACCTTAGAAAGAAGTCTTTGTACCTGCTTATGGATAGTCTAGTAGTCATAAGATAAGCTTCTCCCGAGTGTTAGAGTATAAGAGGATGTAAACAAGTTAGAGATGTTGGAATAGGTCATAGCCTTCAAGTGTCAACTTTAGACCTAAGGGGGAGATGATAAGATTGGAAATGAAGTCAAGTGTTGAGAATAAGATAGTAATGAGTCCAAAAGAGTATGGGAGATATCTTTTCAGAGGTCCTTTTAGTAACAGAGTAATGCTAGAAAGAGAAGGTTAATGATCCTATCGTGATAATGATGGTGTGATAAATTTGTCTAAGGTTATAAATGAGGAGGAAGAAGAGAATGAGGTTTTACTATGACAAATAGATAAATGAGAGCCCTCAGTTGGTTCCGAATAGTAATGCGGGTAAATTCTAGTTGGTAAGGTAGAGATGATAAGAGTAACCCCATTACATACCCAGTCCAACCATCATTCGAGGACGAATGATCCCAAAGGGGATATATTGTAACATTCAGAAAAGTTTTGAACTAAGACTCGAACCATCCTTTATTGTGAGTAGGATTTTATCGAGGACTTTAAAATTTCTTGACTGTTAAGGTTACTAGATGTAGCACCTTGAGTTCCAAGAAGAACTAAAGAGAGTTTTTTCAAGTCATTCCTATGTTCTTTTAAGTTTTGGGTAAACTTCAAACGACCATAAATTTCAGTACATGATGAGTTAGGTGGCCCATAAGATATCAAATGAAAGCTCTTTGAATTATATTTACATTGCCACCAAGTTTTCTAAGTTTTGAGGTCATATGAATGAGATATGTCCTTTTGAAGTCAGGCTACCCAATTAAGGAAAGTTACCTGAAAATAGTGAGGGGTATTTTGGTCTTCTCCTTACCCAATAAGATTTAATTCGTATTTAGTAAGGTTTTAGAGGTCTAATATGATTAGGTTCAGTTTTGTAATCCTAATATACGCCTAGGGTTTTAGTTGAGAGTTCAATAAGAGAAAAGAGGAAAAAAGCAAGGCATTCGTCGAGATTCTTGAGAGTTGTTGCAGATTTTGGCCATGGGTTTGATCCCTATATGGTATGTAAGCTTCCATAGTGTTGGGTTATTTCACCCACACGCCAAACATGATTTTCATATTCGAATTCGTCTATAAAGATTGAAAGATTTAAGTTCTTGATAAGTGATTTTTAAGTTTCATTCTAAATCTTGTTTTTTTGGGGTTTTGATAAATTATTGAGATGAAAGTGAATGGTTTGAGGGCTGTATTGAGTAGATTAGAGTTTACTTATGTTAAGTAATCAAATTCAAGTGATTGGGGAAGAAAGCATTCGTTTGTAGTTGAGTTAGGGTCCGAAAACTTGAAAGAAAACTCATCCGGGTTTTCTGGGCTGCGGCTGGTCTGCCGCCCTGCAGTGCGCCAGAAACATGGGTCTGTAGGTAGAGGGCTGGCACCCTGCACCACTCAGTGTTCCAATATCACCTGCCCCCACCCATTCTCCATCGTTTTGCCCTTTTGAGTCCTTCAAAAGGGTACCTTCAAGTCCTATCGATTCTAATCATTCTAAAGTACTTCTAAACACCTAGAAATCACTCCTAACATGATCATAACCTTGAATCCATAACTCAAATTCAAGGTAGAGCTAAGAGTTATGTCTTAAGAGTTTTTCAGAACATTTTGAGAAAGTCCCTTTGAGTCTTTTGATGAGTCTTCTACAATTTCAAATAACTTGTTTCAAGACTCGAGCAAGTGAGTATAAGAATGAGGAGAATGTTTTCATGAGTCTACATTATCATCACAAGATCCTTCATATCATGAACCATGAATCTTGAGTTTATAAATCATAGTCAAGAAAGATTTCAGAGTAGAGTACAAGAAAGTCTTTGACTTCAATTGTTAATCATTTATAATCAAATACGTATTTGAACTAAGTTTTGAGCAAGTAAGTATGAGAAAGGGGAATAATTGTATACATGAGTTCCATATTGTTATGTATACTCTCAAGTCGAGTCTTTCATGCCCATGAATTCCGTATGAACTCCATAAGTTGAGTATCTTTGAGAGGAATAGTATCTTCCAATTCTAAGTCTTGAGTATTGAGTTCCCAACCCTTATGAGATTATATTCCTAATCATGGGACTATTCCATGTTACCCATAAAGGTCCTTGAGTTGAGTTGTTCATGCCCATAATTCCGCATGAACCTTATGAGTTGAGCAATCTTGAAATGAGAAGTATCTTTGAGCCCTTGAGTTGAGTAGTTCATGCCCATAATTCTGCATGACCCCCCTCCCCCTCTCCGAGTTGAATATTCTCGAAATGAGTAGTATAATTGAAGTTCTTGAGTTATGAGTTGTTGAGTTCTGAGTGTTGAGTTCTTCTATGGTTATTGAAAATCTAGAATTGAGTTGTTCACGTCCATAATTCGGCATGAACCCTATTTTAAGAAGTCTTTTGCAAATTGTTTTAAAACTTGTTTTAAACACTTGAGCATTGAGTTTTAGAAATACTAGAGTCGAGTTCATGATTCTTTTCAAAAGAAAATACGAGAACTAAGTATTCCCAAAGAGTAAATATTTTCACAGTTAAACAAGAGAGGAAACACCGATTTCCAAAAGAGCTTTTGAGCTAGATTTTGAGTACTAATCTCAAATCATAGAAAGAGTTATGTTTTCTAAACATATGAGCTAGTTACATTTTGGGAGTAGTATTGAGCACCGTTATGGGGATGAGTTTGAGTTCAAATAATTCAAAGTATCCACAAACCGTGTAGCCAACATGGGTGGAAAAGGGTCATACATTTTAAATGATTACTTTATGCTTTTATCATAGACTAGTGGATCCACTTACTGAGTATGTTCTACAACCCAGCAAAGTATAGGACGACCTTTGTAGCGTGCGGCAAGATGCTGTATCATCCCATAGCTCATAGTGATGGTTGTCGGTTAGAGAAACTCCCACAGAGATGATTTCTATTCTTATATACACATAGTTTAATTTGTATTTTCATATACAAGCATATTTTATCTTGTATCCTTGCATACAAAATGAGTTACTATTGCATTTTTCAATACATTGAGTTGCTTTCTACTATTCTAAAAGCTTTCCATATATTGGATCTATATTGTTGCTTTATATTGAGTTGAGTATCCAGAGTTAAGTACCCAGAGTCGAGTATCTTATTATTGAGTCGAGCCTTATATCACTGAGTTGAACACCTTATCATTTCATTGAGCCCTATTTTCTCTTAGTTAAATTGAACTATGTTTCTTTGAGTTTAGTTGAGTTGAGTGAGTTAAGAAGAGGTAAGTATGTTTCTATTCCACCAGTTGAAGCTTATGTTTATGCTTTAGAATTCCCCTTACATGCTCGTACATTCCATGTACTGAGCCATTTGGCCTGCATCGTTTCATGATGGAGATAAAGGTATTCAGGATCATCAACAGGCGCTTCATTGTACCGCATGCAGTTTGAGTTTCGCTATAGTGAGTCTCCTTGATTACGGAAGGTTCCACTTGTACTTTCAGTTATATCAGTTGTTAGGATGTCGTGAGTCTTGTTTTGACTTCCATCTTTTTCACCTATAGGCTTCATAGATGGACAATACAGTTTCAAAAGTCTGTTCATTTATTTGTTAGTTGTTTTAAAGACTTAAGTTCCCTATTTTATTGCGAGTTGAATATATTATTTTTATTTAGTTTTTAAGCTTTGTATGCTTGAGTTAGTCTTCCACCTGTAGTCAGCCAGGATGAGGGTTCGTTTGGGGACCATCAATGGTTCTTGAGTGCCAGCCACGTCCATGGTGTAGGCTCGGGTCGTGACATGATAGATCCACTAAAAAGCCTTCTTGAGGCAGATAAGAACTTGTCCGTCTTGTGACCTTAATTATTTTCCAAATTTATTCTCACACTTAAACATTGACCTTAATAGCTAAGTATAATTTAATAATCAGCCGATTCGATCTTATACGTAAATGAGGAATAGTTCGGGTCTTAACTTAGAAATTTATGTAAGTAAAAGGAACCCACAATGAATTGTATAGGAAAGAAAAATAGTCCTTCCCTTATTTGTATACTCATTTATACAAATCTGCTTTTATCTCTCCTCTCTCCGTCCTCTAATTCTCTCCTAAAATCACTCATACACATTGATTTTTGAATTTTGAAATCCACTTTCTTCCTCATAATCGTGGCATCTGATTTTATCTCTCCGCTCTCCATTCTCTAATTCTATCCTAATATCACTCATACACATTAATTTTGAATTTCGAAATCTACTTTGTTCCTCATAATCATGGCATCACAATTTAAGGTAATCGCCGAAAACATGTTTCAACTTTTTGTTTTTGTTTGTATATGATTTATGCTTGTCTTTTTTTCTTCCTCAAAAATCTTTCCATAGACCTCATATTTTCAGATTTTTCAGAAAAAATGGATAAAGGAACTTGGATTAATAGAGGTATATCATTGTGTGTCAAATTTGTTGATGATCCACCATGATTTTCGTTGGGTCTAACTCAAGCATTACTCTAAGATATTGCAAGATATGTTGTTAAATCTTGACTGAATGAAGAAATTAGAATCATTGAAGAGTTTGAATCCAAGCACCGAAATGACTCAATTAAGATGCAATAAATTTTGAAATATTTTCAAGCAAAACATAGAAACAGAAATACTATATATATATAAATTAACAGAGTTATACATATGCAATACCTTTATAATCAAGACATTTATATAATCAACCAAAAATCCATTATTACTCAAACGCATTTTCAAATCTAACCAAAGTACTTCCATGTATTCATAAAATTCATGAACAAAAAACAAATTCATTCCTTAGAATTGCAATTGTATGTAGCAAATATAATTTGCATTCTATTTTTCCATTCAAAAGATGATTTTTTCTCAAAAGAAACACTTATATGGCATTCAGTAATCAAGAATATAGATCAATAAATTTTTGTTTGTTTAATGAAGCTTCAGTGGTATGAAAAAGTGTTATGGTGTTTGTATCATACTAGAACTCATTTTAGACAAAAAATTTTATTAAAAAATGATTAGCTTGAATCATGAGATTCTGTAAATTTTGTGTTACTGCAATTAGCATCCATATATATATATATATATACTAAACAAAACAATGAAATATACAAATCTAAGACTCCATAGCAAACTAAACTATAACCATGGAGCATAATTAGATAAACTATAGCTATGGAGTGTTAATTCTCTTTGCCTTATATGAACTTGGCAAGAATATAAATTGCTCCTTAATATAAACCTTTCCTTCTATATATAAATAAATAATTTCATCTATTACTTTAATTTTGTGAAATAACGAGTTTAGATATTTAAATGATTGCGTTTAAATTAAAATCACAATTCCATTTTATTTTATCTCAACTTTACTTTGTATTTTTTGATTGATTGAATGTGCAGAAGACATTATGTATACTTAATTTTACTTTAACTTAAACTAAAATTCTTGGTCACTATAATATTTCTCTACAATTCAAGTTTTTGATTGACACTGTTGTTTGTTTCGTCAACTAGAATAATATCGTTGACAAATAGTATTTATATACATGAAACTTTATCCTATATTTTGTACGCAACTTATACATAATTATGGTTTAGGGTAAATAAATACGTAGTAATTATCGAACCCGCAATTACAAAAAATTCCTTTATTTGTAGTTAATCTCAACTTCAAATTCTACTAATATAATAAGAGAGAGGAACGATTTCAGAAAAACTTAAAAGATTACACCGTGTAACATAAAATATTATATTACATAGCTTAGTAATTAGTAATATATATTATGATGCTATTGAAAACCGTCTTTCTATGGCACACTTCACATTTTTATAAATTCTTGTGAAACTTCACAATTACTTTGTTGTTATTTGTAATATTTTATATTTTATTATTATAACATAATATTTTCTCTAAAAGACAATCATCTCAAAGATTTTTCGAGAAACCTTAATGTAACTAATAAGATCATTGTCATGTAGTTAATATTATGAGTTCAAACCATGGAAATAATCTTTTAACTGATTATAATATATACTTATGATCAGACCCTTTTCGAACTCGGGCATCACAAGTTTTAGTACACCTTTAATTGATTATAATAGATACTTATGAACCAACCCATATCAAACTCGAGCATCATCAACTTTAGTGAACCGAGCTGCCTATATTTATCATCACTTATCGATCCCAGATCCACTTTATTTTTTAGAGATGATGAAACCACAAAACTCAATCACAAAAACAATATTCCAAAATTCAAGAATGTCAGTAATCCTAGAAAACCCTCAATTTCATCATAATCAAGTCCAAAGGAAAAAAATGATTGTTTGCTGAGTGGGGCGGGTATAGTGGGCATTGCAGTAGCTAAATAGCTTAGTGTAAATCATGGTAGACAAGTTTTGGTTTTGGATTCTGCCCCAATTGTTTTGGATCTAGTACAAGTTCTCGTAATAGTGAAGTTATTCATGTTGTCATCTGTTACCCTACTAATTCTCTCAAGGTTCTTTCTTGTTTTCAGTTTTTCTAAGTTCTACTGTGAATCTTGTTGTTTTTAGGCATACTCATTTAAGGATTTAGTTAAAAATCGAATCTTGGGGTAGGTTATTGGTTGAGTTTTCCCGTTTTAGCTGATAAAGATTTGTGATTAAGTATTACTGGAAGTCTGTTTTTTATTTTAGGCATGATATGTAAACAGACTTAAACTTAAGATCTGCTAGCTAAGTAATCACTTTAGACAACTCAACTTGTCTCCATTGTGTTAGTTGAACACTAGAACTTATAAAATGATCATCTAGATACCTCCGAAAGTTATGTGTCATGGTAGCATTCGGTGTTCCCGAGATAGAGTGAGGATGAGTTGAAGCACACCATATCCCCCTTGGGGGAAGCCTCTACAAACTTTTTAAGCATCGCTTCCTTCAATTCAACCAATGTTGGATCAAGACCTTGCTTGACCTTCACATCAGCCACAAAATACAATCATGAACCATTGTGAACTGTAACACCACCCTTGGTAGAGTCAACTAATCGAACACCCAACCGGGCCAATCTATGAACATGTCAAACTAACTCTTTCTTATTATCTTCAATGTGAGCAACATTACCCATCGATAATCGACTAAGAGCATTCGCCTTACCGGGGTGATAGAGAAGCAATCAAAGAAAATCCTTCAACAAATCTTCTATAGTAATCGGCTAGACCGAAGAAACTCCTAATATCCGAAGGGTTTAGAGGTCTAGGCCAACTTTTTACCGCATCCCTTTTCTTAGGATCTACCTCAATACCTTACCAGAAACAATATGCCCAAGAAAAGTCACGCACCTTAGCCAAAATTCACATTTATTAAACATTGCAAAGAGTTGTAGGTCCTTGAAGATTTGCAACACAATCCCCAAATGATTGGTATGCTCGTCTTCACTTCTTGAATAGATCGGTATATCATCAATGAACACAATCACAAACATGCCAAGGTATTGTCTGAACACCCTATTCGTCAAGTCTATAAACGTGGCAGGAGCATTAGTCAAACCAAATGACATTACCAAAAATTCATAATGACCATACTGAGTTTGAAAAACCATCTTTGGAATGTCATCTTCTTTCACCCTCAATTGGTGATAACCCGACCAAAGGTCAATCATAGAGACGTAACATGCTCCTTGAAGTTGATCAAACAAAATATCTATTCTTGGAAGAGGGTAGTTATTCTTAATAGTAACCTTGTTCAATTGTTAGTAGTCAATACACATACAGAGTGGTCCATCATTCTTTCTAACAAACAAAATTGGAGCACTCCTTAGAGAGATACTTGTTCGGATGAAACACTTATCCAATAAATCTTTCAACTGCTCCTTTAATTCTTTAAGTTCTGCCAGGGCATACGAAGGGGGAATAGAGAGAGGCTGCGTATCAGGGAGAAGGTCAATATCGAAGTGTATATCCCTTTCGAGAGGAATACTGTCACGCCCCGAGGCTACCCCCTTGACGTAACACGGAACCTAGGATCAGGAGTGACCCCAATCTAACCCTGAGTCTGACATATATCAAGCATACTGAAAATAACTGAGAAAGACATATACTATATGGAAGCTAAAACAGTGGCTATCTAAAATAGGGAAAACCCCAACTAGTCTAAATATATAAAACATACAAAGAGTTCAGTGATAATTGAAAGAATCACTTAACAACTCAAGCTGAATATATTACTATGTTAGAAAAGCCTCTAACTGAGTTGAGCTGCTAGGACATGCCCCCCAGCTAACTCTAACAAAAATGAAAACTGAATGTAAAGACTAAAATGAAAAGCATGCCTATTGTCCTCGAAGTATGAGGACTAACCACTAAAGATGCAGACTGCAGACCGAGAATCGATTTAAGCGTGATTCGAATGCTGAGTATCTGAAACTACATCATGAAACGATGTAGCGCAGGGTATCTGTCAGTACTTGGAATGTTCTGAGCATGCAATATATACATACTAAGCTGAACAATTATATATATATATATATAAGCTGAACAAAGCATAACTGAACAATAACATAAACTGAGCAAGAATGTAAGTACTCAAAAATAACTGAAAAGCTAAGCTGAAATCAATGACCAAGTACTAATCATGAACATGACATGCTAAACTGAATGTTAAGGTATATACTGAAAACCTGGTCAAATGCACTAGGAGTCTGACTGTGGGAGCTACTATTACACGACATAAAACCACATGAGCTAAACGTGGAGTCAGATGTATACACCCTATCGAGAGGACCCAATATACCTTGCAAGGGGTATAAATGCATGACTGGCATGAACACTAAATCTGATGCCAAAAAGAGGGGACTTATACACCTACGGGGGCACGTAGTTTGGGGACTATGTGGGTACGTGGAACCCTAGTCCAACTCGGTGCTAAGTATACTCCTAACCGAATATGTATATGACACAATGTAACTGAAATACTTAATAGCTCAAAATGCTGACATGCAATCTGACAATGCAACATTTATAAATTGACAATGTAACATTCGAAATGTGGAGCATGATTACCTGTTTAATTGACCTAGCGAGTAAAATTCATGATCTAGGAGCATTTACACATACTAGGGTTTTGAGTTTCATACAATGATTTAAGTAAACTTTCCAAGAAACATGATATTTCTATTAATGATACTACCACAACTAAATCACAACAAATATCCAAGGATTTAGAAACCCTAGGTGTAACAAAGATATGGAGAATCAAGGAGCTGAATGAATTCTAGGGACCTAATGGATGAAAGGAATCCACTAGTGAAATTCCACATACTTGGTGATGAAATCTACGGAGAAATCATTTAATTTCGGGGCTGAAACTTGAAGAAAACTTTTTGAGTGTTCTTGAGAGGGCCGGTCGACTTTCCTTTTCTTTTTTCTCTAATTCAGGTGATTCTTGGAAAATAAAGGTTTTGGGTATGTCTGAGTAGGTTATTAGGCTTAGACTGAGTAAAATGACGTAGTTTAGGCATCAAACTCCATAGTTTAAGTACCCAACGCATAGGGGAAAGGACCAAAACAACCCTGACTTAAAACTGACGAGTTCCATCTACTAATGGACTGATGGGCCGTCGTTTGAACTACCTACCATCGTTAGGAGTTGTCGTTCATGCCCTGCCCGATAGGGCTTCACTAAAACCAGCATAACTTTTTCCCCGAGCTTGGATTTTAGCAAACGCAGTGGCGTTGGAAAGAAGATTCAGTTATCTTAAATTTGATAAGTCATGGGCCACCTAATTCATTTTGTGCTAAAAGATATAACCATGTCAAGTTCACCCAACCACCATTTTCATCCAACTGGCTGTTGACACTCACCTACGGTCAGACCTATGGTGCGTGTGTCCAACTATGGACCGTACTGGTCAACCGCGGGTGGGATCAAAGACTATTAAAATTTGGACCTTCACGATAGAACCCCACCTACGGTCCATGGTTTGCCTATGGTCCATGGGTGGTTCTGTTGGTAGTCGCGCTAATTTTTCTAAAAACTAGGATTTTCTTCATTTTGAGATTGGATGTGTTACATTATCGCCCCCTTGGAAACATTTGTCTTCGAATGAAGTCTATACAAGCTGAGTATAAAGGGAAGGAGCTGCAATCCCTACCACTAAGTACTAGAACTGATAACTGACTGATCTGAGTTTCATAAACATAGATAGAGGCTAAAATACAAGGATAACTGAGGGAAGAAGGTATTGAGACTGAATTACACAAGAGTAAATTGAGAGACTGAAGAGGAACTATTACCTAAAGCTAAAACGGAATCGGAAGGAAAAAGATGAGGGTACATGGCCATCATGGCTCCTTCTGCTCCCCAAGTAGCTCCCTCTACTGACTGATTCCTCCATAAAGCATTCACTGAAGTGACTTCCTTATTTATCAACCTATAAACCTGACGGTCAAGAATTTCAAATGGCACTTCTTCATAAGTGAGACTATCTTTCACAACAACACTCTCTAATAGTACTATCAGTTTCGGATCACCCATACACTTCTTCAACAAGGAAATGTGAAAGACTAGATTAACAGCTGCTAGTTATATTAGAAACTCTAAATCATAATCAACATTACCAACCCTTTTCAGGATTCTCTAAGGACCTACATGTAATACCCCGTATCCAAAAAAGGGAAATGGAATAGATTTTGTGTAGTTGTAGGAGTAAGCCACGGAGGCCAACAACGCCCATGGGTAGGACTATAGATCGTAGTGTGGTCCGTTGATTGGCCACCTCGCTAAGTCCGCAGAGGCTCAGGACCACTGTCTGACCTATATACCATAGGCCAGACCATGGTCCGTTGTTGAGGTCTGTGGTTCGCTGGCTAAAATACATGTTTCTGACCACCATCAACGGTCCACCAGGATGGGCCGTGGGTCAGACCACAGTCCGTTGATTGGGGTCCATAGGTGAAAGGTTAGTGGGCAGCTGACAATTATTTTCTAGGGCAGTTTAGTCATTTCCTAATTAATTAATTCCTATAATGCGTCATTTTACACTTCACTAAGACCCCTGTATAAGTATTTTCAACCCCCAAATTAGCCCATTCACTTCGTTCTTCCAAATTCACAAAAGAAGATCATTTCTCATCTCCAAATATTTCTCTCTCTAGAAACTTTAAGAAGAAGAAGAAGGATTTCAAGTAAACTCTCAATTCCTTCATTGAAGGTTAGCATTTGGATTCAAGGTATGATAGGTTTGATCCATGGATTTCTTCCATTCATAGAGTTCCCAAATTTCTCTATTTCAAAGCTTAGAATTCCCCAATTGAGTTAGAGTATTTTTCAATTATCATGGGTTCTTTTCATTATTGATTTAAATGATGAATTATGATTTCTTATGCATGAATTGATGAAATACTATGATTTTATGATGATTTCCCCATTTACCCATGTAATCCCAATGTTTTAAAGTTATAAATAATATGATATGGTATTTTGATTGTAAAGGATGAGTTTTATGAAATTAAGCGTGTATTGCAAGCTTTACATGAATTTAGGATGAAATCCATATCTAACCCATGTTTTCTAAATGTTGATGATCGAAAGTGGGTTTTGAACTTCGGTAGGTGAATTATGGACTTATGCATTTTCTTATGAAATCTATGAAAATGTTTTAAGGGTGCTTTGAGAGTAAAGTACTAATGATCATGATGTGTTATTGAAATGATTTTCTCATGTACACATAAGATCAAGATGTGAAAATATCGCTCATAGATCCACTTAGGCTAGAAGTTCGTGGTTCTACCTTGGCAAGTAGGACAACACTCATTGGTGTGGGAGACATCGGAGGATCATGTTATAGCTCAAATGGTCTCTATGTCGGTTAAGACTAATTCCCGACATTAATAATGTACTAAGGTTACTTCAAGAAGTATCGTACATGAGTTCAAAGGTTTTAAGGATGAAGTTAGCTGGGATTGACCATGATTTTATGACTTATGTTTTCTAACACTCTTTTATCATGTTTTAGCATGGTCAATTGAATGTCATGAAATGAAATGTCCATTTTAGAATGATTTAAAATGTTTTATGCATATCTATCATACTTGGTACATTGTTTTGTACTAACTCATACTCTTGCCTACATTTCTCAAATGTAGGGTTCGACAGCCAGGTTTCTCAGTTCTGTGGGTAGTGGTTGAGTTTGAAATTTTAGAGCTTTGGTGAGTCCTTATGATTCGAGGATGAATTTTTATTGTTTCACATTCTTTCATGTATTTCTCTTTAAGACATGATGTATGGGCTAGGCCCAATTTCATTCGATTGTATTAGATGACTATTATGAGACAAGTGGTTTAGGTTGCACTTTTTTTTTTAAAAATGTTGTGGACTTGGACTTTACTCTTATTGTTCTATTTCTTATGTTATGAGAGCTAACTGGCTTGTATCAAGTCATTCAGGGTTCTATAGGCCGTGTTACATCTAGGGGCTACCCCTAGGTCGTGGCACTACATATCTGGGACTGAGCTTCCCTTTCTTACGAAATATCATCACCCCTTTCATAGGTGACACCTTTAGGAAAATCCAATCATCGATTTTGAACACTAAGTCCCTTCTCCTCACATCTACATAGGACTTCTGACGACTCTGAGCTATCTTTAGTCGATCTCTAATGAGCTGAACTTTTTCCATAGCTTAATGAACCGAATTTGGCCCAATCAAGGCTGCTTCACCTACTTCGAACCAACCAACCAAAGATCTACATCTACGCCCATATAGGGCCTCATAAGGGGCCATTTGAATACTGGAATGTAAGCTATTGTATAGGAGAACTCTATGAGAGGTAGGTGATCATCCCAACTACCCTTGAAATCTATCACGTAAACTCTCAACATATCTTCTAAGGTCTGAATGTTACCCTCCGCCTGTGGATGAAATGTTGTAATGAGATTTACGTGGGTAACAAGAACTTTATGAAATGATTTTAAGAAATGAGAGGTAAAAGGAGGACCTCTATTTGAGATTATAGACAAGGGAACCCCATGCAACTTGACTATCTCATGGATGTTGTGTTTGGCGTAGTCCCCTGCTAAATTTGTAGTCTTGACAGCCAAGAAGTGAGCGTACTTAGTAACTCTGTCCATTATCACCTAAATGGAGTCATGTAGTCTGCGAGTACGAGGTAAACCCGTAATGAAGTCCATGTTTATCACTTCCCACATCCATGTAGAAATGTTAATCTCCAGAGTCATACCTCCTGGTTTATGATGCCCTACCTTAACCTGTTGAAAATTAGGACACTTAGCCACGAAGTATGCTATGTTCCTCTTCATGCCGCTCCACTAAAAGACTTCCCATAGATCACAGTACATCTTAGTAGCACCTGGATGAATGGAATACCTGGAGTTATGAGCTACTATAAGGATTTTCTGCCTCAACTCACCCACATTAGGAACACGTAAGCGACCCTGGTAACGAAGCACACCATCTCCCCCTTGGGAGAAAACCTCAACTTTCTATTGATGAACTGCACCTTTCTACTAAAGTAATATAGGATCACTATCCTATTTTTCCTTGACCTTCTCTACCAATGAAGATTCTGATCCATTCTGAACTATCACCCCATTATCTGATGTATTTGTACGGCAAACTCCTAAGCAAGAAAGCCGGTGAACATCTATGGCTACCTCTTTCCTTTCTTCCTCAATATGTGCTACACTACTCATGGAAAATGTGTGGAGAGCATCAGCCACTACATTGGCATTCCCGGATGGTAAAACATATTTGTGTCATAATCCTTGAGGAATTCAAGTCATCTCCTCTAACGAATATTCAACTCTTTCTAGGTGAACACATATTGGAGGCGCTTATGATATATGCATACATCAACTTGAACAACATACAAGTAGTGTCTCCAAATCTTTAGGGAAAATACTACAATTGCAAGCTCGAGGTCATGAGTTGGGTAGTTCTTCTCATGAACCTTAAGTTGTCTAGAAGCATAAGGGATGACCTTACCTCGTTGCATCAAAACACAACCTAGGCTGACCTTGGATACATCACAATAAATCACATAACCATCTAAACAATATGGTAGAGTCAAGATTGGAGCTAAATCAACCTAGTCGTCAGTTCTAAAAAGATTTTCTCACACTCATCTTACCACTGAGATTTGACCTTCTTTCGAGTCAACTTGTTCAATGGGGAAGATATGGAGTAAAATCCTTCAACAAATCTCTTGTAATAACCGGCCGAACCCAATAAACTTCTAATAACTATTAGAGATGTGGATTTTGGTCAGTGATGCACTGCCTTAATTTTATGAGAATCCACTCGAATCCCTTCACTAGATACCACATGACCAAGGATAGTGACGACTTGTAACCAAGATTTACATTTGCTAAACATAGTGAATTGTTGGCGATCTTTGAGAGTTTGCAGAACAACTCTCAGATGAGTCGCATGCTCCTTCTAACTTTGAGAGTAAATGAGGATATCATCAATAAAAATGATGATGAACAAATCCAAATACTGTTTGAATACCCTGTTCATTAAATCCATGAAAAGTATAGGATAATTTGTTAGTCCAAAAGACATAACTACAAATTCATAATGACCATACCGAGTTCTGAAAGCTGTCTTCAGAATTTCACTATGTCTAACATGATATTCGGACCTAAGGTCTATCTTAGAAAATAACCTTGCACCCTGAAGTTGGTCAAACAAGTCATCAATCCTGGGGATGGAATACTTATTCTTGATTGTGACCTTGTTCAACTGCCCATAATCAATGCACATTTTTAGATTACCATCTTTCTTTTTCACGAACAACACTAGAGGCCTCCATGAAGAGATATTCTCTTTGATGAATACCTTTTCTAGAAGGTCTTTCAACTACTCTTTCAATTCCTTAAGCTTTGATGGAGCCATTCTGTAAGGAGGAATCGAAATGGGCTGGGTATCTGAAAGGAGGTCGCTTCCAAAGTTGATTTCCCTTTTGGGAGGAACTCTGGGAAGATCTTCAAGGTACACTTTTGAAAATTCATTTTCTACTAGACTGACCAAGAGTGGGGGTTTCAGAGTTTGAATCCTTAACCCGAACAAGATGATAGATATACCCTTTGGGAATCATTTTTCTTGCCTTAAGTTAAGAGATAAATGGACTCGTAGGCAATGAGCTACTACCCTTCCATTATAAGACAGACTCATTTGGAAAGTGAAACTGAACGATCCTACTTCTACAATCGAGTGAGGCATAATAGGAATGTAACCAATCCACACCCAGAATGATATCAAAATCTACCATTTCTAACTCTACAAGATCCGCTGAGGTGACTTTCTAAGAGACTGTGACAAGGCAAGTTCTATATATGCGTCTATCTATAACTGGGTCACCATCTTGAGTAGAGACTGAGAAGGGTTCTGAAAGAGTTGTTGGACTTACACCGAAGTTTACTGCTATATAGGGTGTTACAACAAACAGTGTAGCCTTTGGATGTAACAATGCATAAACATCTAAATGAAAGACTCATAACGTACCAATGACTACATCAAGAGAATATTCCTGGTCCTCGCGAGCCTGGAGAGCATACAACTTGTTCTGGCACTGACCACCACCTGTACCAGATGAAGCACCCTGCTGAGTTGGGTGACCTGTTGGTGCTGCAAAAGCTGTAGTATGAGCCCTATTATTGTTACCTCCTTGCCCGTGCTTGGCAAAAGGGCAATCCTTCAACCTATGGCTAGATTGACGACACCCAAAGCACCCTTGTTTTCCTACAAGACACTCGCTCAGAATGTACTTACCACACTTTGGACATGTTGGGAAGGTCGTGTTACCTGAAGCACTCCCCTGAGACCTAGATCCTGATGTCCTACCTTTTTGATACTATCGAAAGCTGGGAGATGGAGCACTAGCTGACGATGGTGTTGGGTCTATAGACCTCTGCTGAAACTATGAGCGATTCCCACTGTCCGACTTTTGCTGTGAGTATTCATAGTTTGTTGTTCTGGCCTTCTTGTTATCCTTACCCAATTCCCTAAGCTTATCTCCCTCAACCTGCTGAGCATAAGTCATTAGTCTGGAGATAGCCATATCCCCTAGAAGCATAGCATTCCCACACTCAGTCTTCACCAGATCATATACCCCAAATAAGAACTTACTTATTTGTACCCTTGAATTGGCAACCATGTGTGGAGCATACCTGCAGAGCTGGGTAAACTTCAGCCCGTACTCTTAGACCGACATTGACCCTAGCTTCAAGTTCATAAACTCTTCGGCCTTAGGTTCTCTCAATTCCCTTGGGAAGAACTTGTCTAGGAAAGCTACAGTAAAACAATCCCAAGTCACAGAGCTGCATTAGCACCCTTGTTATCCTTCCACTGAGTGAACCAGATATGAGCCACATCCTTAAGTTGGTAGGATGCCAACTCACCACTCTCAGCTACAGTTAGTTGCATTACTCCAAGAATTTTCTTAACCTCATCAATGAAGTTATATGGGTCCTCACCAACCTTTGACCCGAGAAAATCAATCGGATTCATCTGAACAAAGTCTTGAACCCTAGCTATAGCTGATGTATTATTTGTGTTAGTAGGAACTGGGAACTGTTGATTATTCCGATTAGCCACACACTGAGCGAAGAGCTGGATAGTATTCCGAAATTCTACATTCGTCACCTATGGTTCAAGACTGGGGGAACTGCGTTAGCATTGCATGCATTAGCATTTTGTGCATTAGCGCTACGAGAACGAATAATCTGAAATTCTTAATGACAGATTAGAAAGGAGAAGTTGGATCATACCTACGCACGATGAGAATAGAAAAGGAAGTGAAGATTTTCTAACACACTTCGTAGCTTCCCCCTTTTAGATGTGGCGCACTTCACATCCATGAAAGAGACTCTACTTAGTGCGGTTTTAAGACATCGTAAGACTTTTGAACCTAATGCATTGATACAATGTTTGTCAAGCCCCGAGGCTACCCCTTTGATGTAACACGAGAACTAGGATCACGAGTGAGCCCAAGCTAACCCTGAGGATGGCATATATCAAGCATACTAAAAGTAACTGAGTTAAACATATACTATGTAGAAGCTAAAATAGTGGCTATCTAAAATGG
>JAJONQ010032558.1:0-36401 GCA_036250385.1 Solanum microdontum | reverse complement strand
CTACTAGATATAAAGTTAATAATCACTCTCTCACTAAAACTTCATGACAAGTAGTCAATCCTTACCTCTTAAGTCTTCATACTTACAAATTACTACCACATTTCACTTCACAACTGAAGTACTATTTTACTCACTTACTGCGCATTATCTCTCAAATAGTTTTATCATCCTCTGAACACCATGAGGTTTCCCCCTTCAAAATTCATAAGCCTAGCTTAGATTTATCACCTCATGAATACTCATGCACTTCTATTCAACACTTATGCTTTGTCATTACCTACACAATGACACTTAATCACAAACTCCTTTCTAGATAAAACACACTCTACCTCCTCTTAACTTGAAACTCTTTCTCTGCCGCCTATGATGGAATTTTCACAACTCATCACTTCTTAGTCTACCCATAAGGGAAAATACTTCATTAATAACTTACTAGGTGAATGACTATAGTAACATAGCTTCTCAAAACATTTTCTCTCTTTCTTAGATTACTAAACCTCTGCATACTTTCCTCTAACTTTGGGCATGATAACACTCAGTTACACTTCATCCAATACTAAGTATAGGCAATCGTAATCTAGTATAAAAGCAGCAAAGAGTTGGGGTCGATCCCACATGGAGTGATACATAATGGAATTCAATTAAGAAGTAATAGGTGTGTTCTGATCGATTATAGAAGTAGACATTATCAAACCAAAGAATAAGGTTTGTCAAGTAACACTACAAAAATTACGAAACCATAAGGGGAGTAATCAAATAGTGAAGGATCCTTGGGGATGTGATCGATTAATTGCCAATTTTGCTATACGGGTGATTACTAATTATTGAAAATTGGTGAGCTTAGTGGGTAGGCTTCACTTTAGGTGCAATAGCAATATCTCGATCAACTATTACGATTTAGGCGAGTTCTCTCGAACGTCGACAAGCATAACAATAAAAATAGCCCAAAGCCTCAATTAATCTACTATCTTGAGCTAGATTGGTAGGATCAAATTCAGATTCCCTCTCTTGAGCTGAATCAACAATAACCCAATCGCTATAAATGTCAATCAATAGACTTAATTTTAAACCTCTCTCTCAAGCAAGTATCAAATATTATACTAGAATTGCATTTGCAACTACAATTCTTAAGTTAAACCTCAACTATTAATCAAACACTCTTCAAAACTGCAATTAAATCAATAATTACTGACACCCATAAGCTAATTAAGAAAATTAATCACATAATCACACCTCGAAGAATAGGGGTTTTTGCCACACATCATAAAAAGGAATAAGCAATTACCATCTATGTTGTGCATGAGTTGGGTATTAAATTCAAGTCTTTACAATGTCTCAATTCAACTAAAATTCAAAACCCACTTGAAATATCTAGACAAAACTCTAAGAAAAATGTTTAGGATCAAAAACTCAAGGTAAAAGCTTTCAAACACTCAAACCAGTTCTTCAGAATTTTGGAATCCCCGAACTCCTTTTAAAAATTTCCCTTTTATACTCTCCCGAATTTCAAGGTTTTAGACCATTTGGCGGAATAAGTTATTCGTCGCTGACTAGGTTGGCGATGCGCCAAGTACCTCGCTTCATCGCCTTCTTGACTTGCCTCAACACCATTTGACTTATGTAACTTAAGGCGATCAACATCGCTGTCGCCGATCCATTCGGCGGTTAGACATTTGTCCATCTCCATCTCCATCTCCACGTTGGCTTATTCCCTAGGCTGGCATGTTGTAACATTAGGCGAGCTAAAGAGCCACTCGGCGGTCCGCCGAGTGGTCTTGGCGATAAGCGGGATCGCCTTTCTTCAACTTTTTTGCTCTTTCGGTCTTGGTAATGTCCTTGCGTTGCTCCTTTGCCTTCATTGTTGCAAATCAACACTTTAACATCAGTTTAGAGAATAAATTAGGCATTGAGGACAATAACACTATGAAACTAAATCCCTAAATGATTCGAAATCTCAGACTCATCAACACCCCAACTTAAACTTTTACTTTTCCTCAAGTAAAACTCCAAATCAATCAGTTCAATAAGGATGTTTACAAACAGAGCTACTCAAGACTCAACATGAATGCACACGAGGTTAAAACTACACATGCAATGTTCAATTGTGCACCCTAAGATTCTAACTGTGACTAATCATTATCAAATGAAACTCAAGCTCACAATGCTTGTTTCAAATGCAAGTTTAAGTTCAACAAAAACAATTCAATGCCCTCACATCAAGAATGATTCCATGCTCACACAAAGTTCATCAAACTCTAAAAATTTAGGAATCAAAAGCAACTCTAACTCTCTCAAAGATAAACAGATGCATGATATTTTCCCGTAGGCTTGCCCGTATTTTCCAATCAACGTCACATCAAACTCAATCAAGATCACAAAGGCCTTTCAAGGCTTGTAACGGGGCAAAGGGTAAAGGTATGATCATTTTGGCTTACTGACTTCTACTTACATGAAGCATGGCTTGCATTTCACCTTTTGTCTTTCTCTTCCACACATTTTAATTTTTGCAATCCACCCTATGCTCTTTGAAGCATGACTTATTGGATACCCCATTTCTTTTGCTCATTGCACTAACTTTATTTCAACAATTCATTTCTTTTTAATTTTTTTTCTCTTTTCTC
This sequence comes from Solanum microdontum, assembly GCA_036250385.1. NCBI lineage: Eukaryota > Viridiplantae > Streptophyta > Magnoliopsida > Solanales > Solanaceae > Solanum > Solanum microdontum. The sequence continues at coordinate 33,780 of JAJONQ010032558.1, read as the reverse complement.
TCTCTTTTTTTACATGGAGGGGTTCCATATTTTTCAACATAATCCTTCAAGGCAAAATTCCTCAACCTCTTCCACTTTTCTCCTTTTTTTGACTATTCAAACAATCCAATGCTTCATGTAGGTTATATGTGATGGGACAAAAAGGTCAAAGTTGTTCAAGTTTCATCCAAAGAAAATTTAGTTCACACTCTCACAAGGTGGTCACAAATAGGTATAAAAGTAAATTTGGTTCAATCTCCACAAATGGCGCCCAGGATCATCTCTATCATTCACTCACATTAGTCAATTGAATTAACGGGGCAAGTTCTAGGTATTATCGAGAACATATTTCAAGAAAATCTCACCACAGATGGCATTCAACACAATCATCAAACAAGACTCTATAATTTTCAGCTAGCGTGCAATAATCATCACAAGAGGTCAGCTCAACAATTGGCATAGTCACAATGAGATGCTATGAGTTCACATATGACTTATGCAACTCAATTTCCCTCATCGGATTTGCACACACATACCGCTCAATCAAGAGCACTATTAAAGTCATCAGTATTGCTCACAACCCACGCTTGAAATTGCAAGCGAACAGCCACAATCACACACATCAAAAGGTGGCATTTCTTAATACAGGTCAAAACCAACATTCACATTAACAACAATGGACCAGCTCAATGGATCAAAATCAATATATATCAACACAAGATAAGTTCCAACCAACATTCACAACACAAAATCACAAAAACAACAAATATCCACAAGACAACCCAAAAGAGGTAGGTATGGAAATACCTCACCCCGCCAACCTAAACTAGCAATTGTCCCCACATGCAAACAAACAATGAAACAAATCAAAACAATAATACAAAAGGAGTCAAAAATCTTTCTACCAAGCTAAGCCTGGGTGAGCTCTGCATATTTGTGACTCTAGCTGACAGGGTATCAGTGCCCTGTGCAACTTTATCCTTGGCTACACTAGAGCCCACCATGGAAGTATCCCTCAAAGATGCCTCAACAGCTCTATGAGCCATTACCCCGTCGAGGTCCTCCAGATTATCATACACAGCGCCCTCACGAACACCCATCTCCTCCTCATCAGAATCGACCCCTAAATCAGCATCTGTGTCATCTCTAGTATCATCTTCGATCGCAGTAGCCGGAGCAATCTCAGAACTAGAGGAGACATCAACACTTGAGACCTCAGGAATCTGTACTATACCGAATATCATAGATAGATCAGTGGACTTCAGCTCATCCACATCATTCCTCAGCCTAATGATATTAGCGTTTAAGGTCGTCACAACATTAGAAACACCCCAGCTCTGCTCACAAGCCTCTACCCTCATAGTAAGGGCATTCTGTGCAAATATGTGGGCATTTATCAACCCCCCCCCTATTCCCTCTCAACTAATCCCTAATCAGGGCCAAGGCAGCATCAATCGCCCACTCAATGAACCTAGGCACAGTAGCCTCTACTCGAGAGGCACGCACATTAGCACACTGAGCCTGATGGCCTGAGTGATAGAGGGTTGGGAAGGAGAAATATCAGAAGGAGGGAGGAACGTTAGTCAAATTTAAAGGTACACAAGTAGAGGTGCCAAGGTACATGGGGGCTCACTGTCTTAAGGGAGGAGCATTTCCTATGTCAGCAAGATCTGAACATTAATTATCGGGGACGTATCCGCTAATGCGACTCTCCTTCAATCAGCCTCGTCCCTCATATACTCATCCTCTATCCATCGGATGTCAGTAAAGGAAGTGCGAGTCACTTCCACATCCATCTTTTTAATCACTAGAATACTGGCCCACCTGCATAGCTCAGTAATCAACACGGGAAAGGGGAGAAAGGTGTGACTCTGCTTGGCCCTCATGACCATCTCCTACTCAATGAGTAGAACCAGATTTAGTCTCTCCCGATCCATGATGTAGCCCTGACTAGCAGATTTTGGGTTCCGAAGTAGGGATTTATTTTGTGAAGGCATAAGTGTGCTTCTAATAAACTCGAAGCAGTATCTAGCCGCCACAATCAAGTTCCTCTTCTCAATGGGAAAATTAGCCTTAATCTACCGTGGCATGATATCTGAAATTAGTGGTGCCAACCAACCCTTCTACTCATCGAGGGTCTTCTTTTGAATTTTCTTTATGTAGTAGTGTATCACGTTCATCGGACATCCCAATACCTCATTGATATCAGTGCTACTGCACTTCACCTTCCGACCCCATAGTACCACATGATCAATCTATTTAAATGCACTGTCCTTCTTATTTCCTTTGGGAACCAGCTTCCCGTACTAAGCATAGAACTCCTGGACCTAAGTTGAATGTATGAGCCTTGGGGGTTGGTGAAGATCTAGAACTTGTGGAACTTTATAGTGTTCCACACTTCTGGGTACCGGCCTACAACTGTATCTGTACACAACATTTTCTCTTCTAAATTAATCCTCAAGCCCTCGTTCTTTAATTTGTTCAGTGACCGGGGAGGAGGAACTTGAGCTGGTGGTACATCACTACAAGAAAAACCCTTATTTAAGACCAATATTTAGGGATAGGCTAATAATCTTCTCTCTAAAAGTATATATATTGGGACGAGATTATAATCTAGTCCTTATTTGTATAGTCTATTACGAAGGTATTTGGTCCCGAAAGAATTTATAACTACTCCCAAATGGTAATTGATGGTCTTTGAGCGGGAAATATTCCCCCCAACTTGATACTAAATTAATAAAACACAAAAGTTATTTTAACAAAAACATAGGCGCCAAAGTTTTTATGTTGAAAGTGAAAAACAAAGAAAATGAGCATTCTGTCTTCTAAAAAATATAGCGCAGCTGGTCACAAAGTTGCCCTAGCTAGTTCTCTCTCCAGTCGAAATTCTCTACCCTAATCTCAATGCTGAAACTTTATTTTGTCGCAACTGTACCTTAAAATCGAAGCAAGTACCATCATTTTTCTGTTGGAGGTAAAATTTCATCTCAAGCAGCAGACTTACAGGTTGGTTGCTCTGTGTTTTCCAGAAGTTTTTTTGATAACGTTTTTACTTGTTGTATTGAAGTTGCTCTTCCTGTTTCTCATATTTTCAAGGTTATTGATTTCTTTATTTTTGTCGCAGCTCTGCCTTAAATCGAAGCAAGTACCATCGTTTCTCTGTTGAAGGTAAAATTTCAACGCAAGCAACAGACTTAGCGTTGGTTGCTCTGGTTTTTTTCCAGAAGTTTGTTTGATAACGTTTTTACTTGTTGTATTGAAGTTGCTCTTCTTGTTTCTCATCTTTTCAAGGTTACTGATTTCTTAATCTTGTCTTTTTTTGTACAATCAGTGAAAACATTATTATTGTGTTGAGATTTCTAATAGATAATCTGATTTTTTGATTTCACAATTTAGTTTTATATAAATAGTGTTTTGATGTTTTGCGAACCAACTAAGGACTTGTTCTGTTATTCCTATTGAAACTGTTATTTACATCTCAAAAGGTTTCGACTAAATTGTTATTCCTATTTTTTTTATGAGGAACAAAAGATGTTATAACGTGTAACGAAAGTGACAATACGGATGTTGATAATTCTGATACAAAGTTAGGTAGAGTGAAAGCTCCGAGACAGGAAAAAAAACTTGCTTCAAAGTACTGACATATAAAATAAAAAAGACTATGAATATGAGTTACCAATTGTCTTTAACAATTTTGCATAGCTCGAGTACGAATTTCCCTTCCTCGTTCTTGTGTGATGGCTCAACAGCTTGTTCATACTTCTAGCGCAATAAGTCGTTGCAATCCACACACTATAAGTCAGCAATTTTGCATAGTTCGAGTACGAATTTCCCTTCCTTCTACTTTTGCGATGGCTCAACAACTTGTTCATACTTCCAGTGCAATACCATTCTTTAAATCTCCGACCAAAGAACTAACCTTCGATGAGTCATTATGAAGCTTCATCTTGTTTACTTTCTCAAATAATTCACTCGTATATGGTTTTCCACCATTTGTTGAAAAGAAGTTCCCTCAATTGTTCAGCTTACTTCGTTGGATCTTATGTTTTATTGTCAAAAGCCACTTGTCTATACCCACACATCTTTAAGAGCTTCCTTTAAATCCTCAGGGTGGGAACAATCTAAGTGATCATTCAAAGAGTCATTATCTTCGAGCTTATCCCCTCCAGTGTAGACCACAATCATGTAATCATTAATTTTGGTCCCGAAGAGCTTCTTAAAGTACTGGATAGCAGCGCATTCTTCTTTTGAAAAGCTAGTTCGTACAGACAAAACAAAAAGAACAGCATGGACACCATCATCGGCCAAATCAATGCATTTACCAATTTCATTTACAACTAATCCAAATTCAACATTAAAATCAAATCCAGGGGTATCGATCACATCAAGAATCTGCCATCTTCTAATCGAGTCCTCTGAATCTCACAAGTTCCTGTAACACCACCAGAGCTAGACCTCAATTGGAATGCATTTCTACCAAAAATGCTATTGTTTGTGGCACTTTTTCCTACACCTTTACACCCAATCATAAGTATTGTCTAAGCTTCATTTACAATAAACTCCCAATCATCACTGACTGAACTTCCTTCCATCTTATCTTATCGGATCAAATTACCTTAAGCAACATGTCACCTAGAGAGAGTGGGGGTCTTGTTATTCCTGTAATCCATGTTCAAATTCATATAAATGTACTGTTTCTTTTGTCAGTTTAAGACTAGTGATTTATAATTTTGTTATCGAATCAAATTACCTTAAGATTAGCGATTTCTAATTTTATTAGTTCTTTCTGTATGCATTCCTTTGAGACTGCGAGTTACTCATTTCGAAATATAAAATAATGCTAGTAAATTGTCCTGAACTATTGAACAAAACCACAACGATCGCCTAGTGATATTCTTACATATAGTAATTGCATGTAGTTTCCAGAAACCTCCGTGAAGTGATCATCTATTAGATTATTGGTATCCAAGTTTCCAACAAATTAGTCGTATTAGGCTTGTGCTCATTTCGAGTTCCAGTACATTGATATGAAGCTTACATCTATCCACCAACATTCTTCTTGTTAGCTTCAGGACAAATGCACATGAGCCTAGTGGAGAAAATCTTTTCATTCATCTTAGTCATTGCATGTAACTGCTCACTCTCATCCCATAATCTAATAAATGTGTAGCTCTTTCTGTTTCCTGATGTGCTATCTGTTACAACTTTAGCACTTTGAGAAATCAAAGTGTTTGTATATAAGGAAATATATAGCAGGGGACATGAATCCTGATACGTGTTAAGAACATACGAAAAGTTATGATCTTAAACCAACTACCAACAAGATTTTTTTAATCAGAAGTGACTATTTCGTGTAAGTACTTACTTTAATCTTTGGTACACTAAGGAATCATGTATACATGTTTCAAGAACTAGCATCCTAATTATAAGTTAGTATATAATGTTTTATTTTTCATTGTGCCATTTGATTGTATATTTTTTGATCAACTGATTGTGTTTCGTTCATCTTTTAAACCCAAAAAAGTTACAAGTGATTTGAGCGAGCTATATAATAAGCTTCCACATAAGGGAATTGATACTCCATATATCTTATCTAATGTTAAAACAGGTTAAATGCAACATGAAGAATAATATCTATATAAGTTACATATTCCTTCAACAATTTAAAATATTAGTATTGAGGATAAAAATTCAGCTTAGCAGGTCTTCTTCTTTGTGTTCTTACCGAGAAAGCTTTCCATCTACTAATATTCAAAAGTCCCTTGATTTCTTTTGGGAGTATGTTGAAGTTAGTGTATATGTGAACTTGGTTTCAATTATGTTCTAAAGAAGACAATGTATCATCCACTTTGTTAGTTTTATGGTGAATCTGATTGTAACAAGTTTTGTAGATCTTATTATTTTTCTTATTCTTTATATTTTTAAAAAAATTTGTGTGTAATTTTCAAGGTTTTGGCTCCTAGTAAACAATGGATACTCCGACTCTTGCATCTACTAATCAAGTTAAGAAATACACTCAAAAATTTGAAAAAAGTAAGTTTGTTTTAGCTACTTGTGTGTACTGGTGTTGCATCCTGTTCTTCAAAATAAAAATTACTCTAGGTGCTACAGGAAAGAGACTAGAGCAAAGACATGGATCATGGAGATCCTCTTTAGGGGTTTTTGAATATGATGTGGGAGCATTGAACAAGACTACTCTATATGCTAATCAAAAAATGCAAACTTCTTCTAAAAGAACCAGGTTGAATTCTACCACGTCTTCTAGTCAAGAAATGCAAACAGTAGATAGATTGGTTTTTCAAAAAGAGGCTATGCAAACCAATGAGCATTGCCTCCATCTACTGATCAAGTTATGAAACACTCTCAATCAGTTGAAAAAGGTATGATATTTTGAACTCGTATGTTATTAACTTAAAAAACTGAATTTTTGTTGCTATAGTTTTACCAAATTATGCAAATATAGGTTCATCTAATCCTAGAAAGGAAAAAAGAGTACGAGGGAGAAACAAGTGCAATGAAGTTGCTTAACTTGAAAATGGACAAAAGCTGAAAGTAACCTTTTACAATAATCGAACGGTTGAAACAAACATCAATCTGTTTTTGAGGCATTTGGGAAAAATTGTTCGTGATCGTAATATTTTCCCATTGGGGGTATCATCTTGGAATGATATTAAGCAAGAAAAATTGAATCACAAGTGGGCTTCCGTTGAGGTAATAAATGTACATCTTATTCAAATCTTTTATTTACTGAATACATGGTCTTGTATTGCCACAGAATTTGTGACTTATTTTCAAAGGACATTAGATCTTATTAAAGAACACTGAATCAAAGAGAACTCTCTATTATTTAAACAATTCTTCTATTTAAGTCAAGTTCAAAATATGTTAGTTCAGTTGGATTCTATGTTGTTTCATGGAACTACTGTCCCTTTTGACCAAATCTGTATCACATGATCCTGCACTATTGTCACATGATAGATGATGAACATGAATCATGAAGGAGAAAAGAGGACTGTTTTTTCTTAAAACTTAAATGAGAAGTCTTCACCCTTCTCTACATAACCCACCAGTTGATCTTAGCTAAAAAGGAGAGGAAAGTACTTCGTAACTTTACAGAGTCCACATCTTAATATACTTAGTATTGCAAAAGAACTACAGTTCACTAGACTTCCCTGCCTTTTAATCTTGTTTAATATAGAAGCTCTGCTTATTCTACTAGAAGCAGAGCATTTTTTCATCTTGTTGTCCTTTGTTGTTACTTTTCTTTTTGTAATAACTCAATTCATATTTTGATTATTATAGAATAAATTTGAAGGTGTTGACATGAATGATCATCGTGAGCATGTCTTGGAATAGATGAACGAGCTATGGAACAAATGGAGAGGATACCTTCATGTTAAATATGTGACGGATAAGCCAATTCAACAATCACATGTCCCACCTGCGACATCGCCCATTTCAACTGAATGACCAATATTTTCTACTGACCAAGTAAGTAAAAATATACTTTTCTATTGGAGATTGTTGAACTGGATGTAGTGAGATCTATGTCCTTTTTACAGTTGAAAATATCTTTCGAATTGTTGTCTAGAGGCCCAGGGATTGATCAACTACATGCTCACTGTTCAACTCCATCGCTAACTGCAAAAGTTTTTTAATTTTTAATCTTAATAACTAAGCTAGTAGACTTGCTTATATGATTAATCCTCGGCTGCTCGTTTTCTACAAGTTCTTCATTTGGGTAGGCATTTTCCATTTTTTCCTTAGAGATGTTAGAAACAAAGTTATTTTCAGCTTGGTACCACTGTAATTTAGCTGATTATTGTTGTCTTCTGCCTCAGTATGTCTATTAGGTTGCCACTCGCTTCTAACTAAGGAGTTTGTTGTTTTTCAGTTTCCTCTTTCTTGTCGTGATCATGTTTATTTTTCTATATTTCTTTCTCTCTTTTTTGCTAGAGATAGCCGGTTTATACATGACATTGGTTTTCTTTATGCAAGTGTTACTGTGAGTAATCTGTTAGCTTAATTCCATGTGCAAGTGTTACTGAGAGTAATCAGTTAGCTGAAAATCTCCTAGCCATGGTCTGGTTATCATGAACCGTGTCATTCCCCTGTTGGCATAAACTTCCCCCTCAATTTTTTTTTATGTTTCCCACGTCAACTTCATCAGAAAACTAAAAAATCTTAACATTGTTGGATTACAGTCTACATCTTCATACTTCCAGGCAAGTTTAGCATGTTCCAACAAACTGTAAAAGGTAAATGAATAAGACGATCTATTTTGTTAACAAATTTAAGAACTTGAGGCTTCATTCTGACAGCACACAAAAAAATTGTATGAGCATGATCCACTCACATGCTCAAGTTCCAAGATAATACTACAATGTAAGATCATGAATTAAGGAGAGAATATGGGAGGGACTTTCAACAGTAAGTAATAAGACATCTATCAGCTTAGAGAATACACTGCAATCAAACATTCTTCCTCCCAATCTTTCCCTTGCCGTGATTCTTCTTCTTAGCTATTTTCCGCTTCTTTTTCATCTTCTTTCGAACAGGTTTTAAAGATTTTGAACTTTGATTACCATCAGCTTAGGAGACATAACAATAAGCTTAGAAGCAGCAAGGGCACCTTCTTGGGCAGCCAATTTAGCAGCTTCTTTCTTAAGAATAGTGAGTTATGTAGCAACTTTATCCTTCCTTATAGCTTTCAGCCTCTTTTTCCTCTTTGATCTCATTGACTTTGCCATTTTCTTCGAAAGTAGATATCTCTGTGAACTCTGTTTTTTCTAGTTCTGGTTGCTCTGTTCAGCTTCCCCCTCAATTATATTGACAGATTTGTTTTTTTATCCTCCTCTTCTTTAGCCTCATTGATCTCCTAATATGGCCGAACCTGTCAGAACTCTCATCTGAGAAGTAGCACGAGCTGATGGTGCCCTGTACGGTTGCTCCATAGGGCGGAGCATGTAGTTAACTCTCTAACAAATGATTGTTATAGATTAACATATGGAATACGTACAGAGAGAAAAGTGTAGGAGGGAGAATTTTCTAAACCATAGCTACTATTAGTAAAAAAACTAATGAGAATTAATCAGTTCATTAGTTTCTATTGTCTACCATATTCCATTTAGTTGTAGTTCTTGAAAATAGATTTTTGATCTTGGTTAATGCATCTCAAAGTTTTTCTAATTGATTTTCTTATCTTATTGTAGCTTTTGTTGATGTTTCTGGACAACACTCCATGAATTGAATATTGAAACTTTTAACTTTTTGCCAAGCTTTTGTTGATGTGTGAGCTCCTTATTAGTTTAGTACGAATTTGTGTTTTGCAAAACTTGATATTATAGTATAGCTCGGATGCTCGGCAATTAGCTATGTTGGTTTGTTAAGCAAACATTGAAACTAAAATCAAGGGATGCTAGCCAATTTATTGTAATTAATCGTACACTCTTGATCCCTATCTTCTTGTCACTTCTATGTATATTATATCATCTTTTTGTATAGAAATATTTAGTCGCAAAATAATATTTGTGGATGATTTTTTATTCTAGTGATATCAATTGCTTTAGGACCATTGGTAGTCAGTTAGAGACCAATATTATTGCTCGTCCCTAAAGGTTAATCTAAGACGAGAAATGATGCTCGTCTCTAATGATTTATCTGGGACTAGAATAACTTGATTATCAATAAATCTATTTTAGGACCAGGTCATTGAACGTCGCTAAATCTATTCAAGGACTGGTCGTTGATCGTCGCTAAATCTATTCTAGGACAAAGTTCTTACTCGTCTCTAAATTGTTTCTATGACTGGGTCATTGCTCATCGCGAAAGGCATTCTAGGACCAGTTACTGATCGTCCCTAAATAAGCTTTTTCTAAGGTATTTAAAAAGTATTTGAGACCAGAATTGTGGTCTCTAAAACAGCAGAGGCGACCGGATTTCTTTCCCATCCCAACACCATTTCACGATCGGATTTTGAAACTCATTGTTGTTGACCAATAGCGACAGAAGCTACTTGGACGAGTGATGACCAACTTTTTCAGGTGCCAAATGCTTATTAGGGACCAGATTTGGACTTTTAAGGACGAGATTTCCCTTTCTTAGAGACTTTTTTTCTTGTAGTGCATGCTTCACTATCAGTGTTAGAGGTAGAAAAGGCGTACGAGGCACTAGGATCTGAGCTAGATCATTCATAGCCTTGGAGTGTAGCTCCGCTCTCCTAGACTTGAGAAGTTGGTCATCTTCCGGCTCAAATGCAGAGGCCGGAGACCTATTTACTGAGTGACCCTTATTTTCATAAGTACTGAGGTGAGTGCATAGATGTCGTCGCTGTCGGAGCTCTCTACCACCAATTTTTGCACTACATGCCCTTTTCTTTTTCTTTTCCCCCCAGTTGCAGGAACTTTAGTAGGTTCTTTCCGTAAGGGTGCACCCTCCTCGTTTATCATAATTTCTCTAGGCCTCTTTCGGGGCGGTTGATTTCTTCTGGCAACTTTGAGTCTAGCCATGCCTGCAAAACAAAGTTGAAAACGTCAAACTTAGCTCAAAAAGTGCACAGTTGAAAAGTTGCAGGAAAACTCGCTGAACTATTGGGCGAGCCACCGAAATGATTTGCCTAGCCTAGATGGGCTCGCCGAATGTTCCAGACTAAAATGATTCAAAAATAGGCATAGGTCGGCGATGTCCAAGGCCATTTAGTGATCGGCGACACCATTCAACAAACTAAAAGTAGCTCACCGAATGTTACAAAATATTTTACAAATATTGTGGTGCAGAAGGGAAATCAGAAGAGGCTTTCATTGAGTCACGGAGTGAACTCGGCGAGCTCAGGCGTATCAGCAAAAGTTAGAAAACACAATTCACAAAAGTGAAGGATGAAAAGGCAATCCAAAGGTCCTTAGGCTAGCCGCCGAACCAGTCAGCGAGCTAGACCCAACTAGTTGAATAGTCGTGCGTGCCAGATTTTGACCCTAACCGTCAATTTCTCACATGTACTCCACGAAAACAAAATTAAACACATATTCTATACAATTAAGCCCAGACTTATACTACCCATGACCTCGGGGTACTCAGACTTCCCCCCAATATGGCCAAAATTGGCCAATCGACATTTTTTTCCTTATGATTGACGTCACCCTCTTTATCGTTGGGAAAAATCAGACGATTGGCACAAACGGGGTTACTCAGACTTCACCCTCACTAGACCCAACAATAAGATCAACACATCTCAAGATTTTAACATGTAAACACACATGATTTCATAATTAAAGACCAATTAATATAATTTGGGATATCACAAGCACAACACACAGTAATCAATCCAAATAATCACTTGATATTATACAAACAACACAATAGGACAATGATCAAGCATTCCAAATTACCAAAATATGAAGGCGGGGTTCAGATAACCAACCTCAAAAGCAGAATTTGAACCCTAGGCTAGAAAAGTATACCAAGGTTCCCCCCGAGCAATTAATCCAACACAACAAAGCAAGAAATGCAAGAAATAAAATCTTAATTATGGATGTGAAAGTGTAGAAGTCAAAAAGTATGAAATGAGGGAGAGTTTTGAATTTAAAAATGGGTCAGCCCTTCATGACTTTTCAGTTCACGCGTTCATCGATGATAGTCACTTATCTCACTGACCGACTCAGTGATGCACCGAGTGGCTCTTTTTCCCGCCGAATAATATAAAACCACTAGCTTACTAGTTGGTTCACATGGTGATCTAAGTCGTGCTCGCCGACTAGTTTGGCGACCCACCGACTGGTACTTGGGATTGCATAACTGCTTCTTTTCCCAAAATTTCAAATTTTTCACATGCACATTCAACACCCGTTATTCAAACAACAGTATTAAAAACATAAAATGTTGGGTTGCCTCCCAAGGAGCGCCGTATTTAACGTTGTGGCACGATGAGGATAGTCATTCAAGATTCATTCTTGGGATTGGAAATAGTGTCACTCGGTAACCCTCTTTTGGCCTTGGATTCTAATGAGTCATGATTTGACACATTTGTGTTGCCAGTTATTTAATGTACACCGAGTGAGAAATAACGGTATGATTTAAAGTTTAGACGTCATCTTTTATTTCTTTTAGCAGCTTGTCCGACCCTTCCACTTTGTTGAGAATGCGTGAAAGCATATCTTTAGTGTGGAAATTTTCTGGGTCAACCCTTTGAGCTTCAGGCTTCTGACTCTTACGTGGAGGTACATATATCTCGTTGTCCTCATCTCTCTCCTTCCAGTTAGTTCCATGATCATGTCAATCTCTAGCACGGTCTCTCCAACCGTCATCACGCTCTCTATTTCAACCTTGATTCCCACCCAACCTTTGATAGTTCGGACGGAAACTTCCACCTTGATTTTCAAGAAAACTCACTTTCTCATTATATAATGCCTCAAAGTGTGCATCATCGGGGTTCACCCCACTAACACCAACTATATTCATAGCTTTAGAATTACTATCCATGACATGTTTTGACAACAACTCCATTTGAATCATCATCTTGGCCAAGTTTTGATCTCATTCTTGATCCTTTTAAATTTTTTCCTTAGTCATTCTAAAAGTTAAAGGAGACATTTGATCCTCTCTCGTATACCAAGCACGGTTGATTTTTATCATGCCATCAAGCAAAGTAGATGTAATTTTGAATGGGTGCTGCATGATTACCCCTGGACGAGTTGGTCAGCCACACCTTTGTTAATCGAATCTATACTCTGATAGAAATGTTCTAACAAGACGTTGTTTTGGGAGTTCGTGAGTCGTACATCGGAGCAACAATTTCTGGAATAGTAGCCAAGTCTCATGGATTGGCTCACTATCCAAGCATTCGAAACCTTGAATATTATCTCTCAATGACATCATCCTCGAAGAAGGAAAGAATCTTATGTAGAATTCCTCAGTAAGTTCATCCCAAATGGTAATGGAGTCCATTGGTAGGTCGTTTAACCACTTAGTTGCCTCCTCCGTTAGTGGAAAAGGAACAACCAAAGTTGGACAAAATGTTGGGAGATGTTCTTGAAGGGAAAGGGACCACAGACGTCCACAAAATTTTGGATATGGACATGTGGATCCTCACGAGACAAGCCTCCAAACAAATGTTTCATTTGCAATAGTTGCAACATCGTGCTTGTCACGTAAAAACATGTATTTCCCTCAACAAGAGGAAACCGAATATAACCTAGACCACCCAAATGTGCTTCATTCACATTGTTCAAGTTGCTGAAGTAATCATTTTGTCCCATCTGGCTGCTGTTGCTTCCGTCATTTCATCACCTTCTCAAAGGAAACAAACAACAAGAAAAAGTAAATTAGTTCAACTACAACACAACAAGATCACAACCAAACATCAATAAGAGAATTTTAAACACCACTCTCCAACAACAGTGCCATTCTTGATAATGCTCAACTACACTTCCTCCAATACTAAGTGTAGGCAATCGTAATATAGTATAAACCCAACAAAGAGTTCGGGTCGATCCCAGAGGGAGTGATACATAATGGAATTCAATTAAGAAGTAATAGGTGTGTTCTCATCGGTTATAGAAGTAGACATTATCGAAGCAAATAAAAGTAAATTTTAAGGTTTTACAACGAATATCAGATGGGGAGATAAGGTTTTTCAAGTACCACTAGAACAATTACGAAAATGGTAGGGGGGGGGGGTAATCAAATAGAGAAGGATCTATGGGGATGTGATCAATTATTTGCCAATTTACCTATAGATGTGATTACTAATTATTGATATTTGCTGAGTCTTAGTGGGCAGGCTAGATTGTAAATGCAATAGTTATCCATCAATCAACTATTACAATTCAGGCGAGTTCTCTCGAACCTCGACAAGCATAACAATAGAAACAACCCAAAACCTCAATTAATATACTCTTTCAAGCTAGATTGGTAGGATCAAATTCAGATTCATTCTCTCGAGCTGAATCAACAATGACCCAATCACTACAAACGTCAAGCGATAGCCTTAATTCTAAACCTCTTTCTCAAGAAACCATCAAATACTATAGTAGAATTACATTTTCAACTACAAACATAACTTAAACCTCAGTTACCAATCCAATTTCCATGCCCCAACCCAACACCCTAGGCGGGATTGGCACTCGAGAACCATCGTTGTCCCTAAGCAAACCCGTGTCCTAGGATACTACCCAGAGGAAGGCTTACTTATGATAAAAAAATACTTTAAAATTAAACTGAAATCTCAATAAATAACATAGAATGTGTAAAGAACATTCACTGGCCAAAATGGCACTCAAATCTCAAACATCAAACAGGAATGGAAAGACTCAAGAACTAACATCAACTAACTACCAATTAAGCCTCTAAATAACTGAGATTTGCGTCGGGATAGGACCCACAATATCCTAATGAACTAAAATGACAAAGTAATGAAAAAGGGGATCCTCCGAAAGCAAGAAGGCTTACCAACAACTCGGAAGCTTAACTGGGTCAACGAGGCACTAGATATTGATCCTGGTTACCTGAATTTGCATCATAAAAAGATGCAGGCCAACTAGTATCAGTACATTGAATTTACGAGAATGAGAGGGGAATACTAAACAAGACATAAGCCTGAAAGGAACTGAAAAAACATACCTGGCTCAACTCAACTCAACTTAACTCATTTCAATATAAAATAGTATAAATAAGAGCAATATAAATAAAAGTGTTTTCAAACATGGGTAATAGCTCTGTGTATTTAAATATATGATGAGTCCGAGATTTGGACTCATTTAGGGCTTTATTCATAATGATTTAGTGTCCTCAAATGCTTATTTTGTGCCAATAACTAATTTTAAACCTTTGATTTCCAAGTATTTGTATTGAGGAAAAATAACAAGGACACTAATTTGCAAAAAGGAACAAAGCGAGCTGAAAAAATGAAGAAAAGTTTGTATGGTGATCGCCAAGTCTACTTGGCGAGTCACTGAACAGCCTCACGACTGCCAAACATTCTAATGTGCCAAGCCCTGAATGAGAAAATCAAGTTGGCTAGAGAAAGGAGCAGTCGGTGGATGGACAAGTGGTTTCGTGATGTAGTGTTAGATCACCCAAAGTTACAGACTTGGAGGATGCTAAAGGGCAAGGAAAAAAGGCGATGGAATTGACGAAATGGTAGATCGCCGAGTTGATCTGTGAGCCTCACTTACTGTGCCGAATGGCCCTTCGCAGCATATTTTTGTCGACTATAAATACATTTTTGAACGTTTAGTTTAGAGAGACTTTTATCAATTAGTAAGTATCATACTTTAAATAGTTTTGAACTTTGATTATTGAGACAGGTTTTTGTTAGCTTTGAAGAATTGAAGTTTTTCACTTTTGAGAAATTGGAAGTGGGTCTTTGAGATTCTTCACTTTGGACCTTTGTAAAGACGAAACCAGTCTTACCCAGTTAATGGAAACTCAATTTGGTAACAAATTTTTTCTTTTTATGATGTCCAACTAAAACCCCAATTCTTGGGGTGTGATTATGGGATGATTTAGTTTATGGGTATTGCTAATTATTAGTTTAAATGTTGTTTAGAAGTGATTTCAATCATTAATTGTGGTTTAATTTAAAGAATTACAGTTCCAAATGCAGTTCTACCTTGTGTTTTTGGCTTGCTCGCGAGAGAGGTTTTAAGACCAAGATTATTGATTGATGGTCGGTGGGTATTGAGTTGTCATGGGTTCAGCTCGAGAGACTGAATCCTAAACCCTTTTTCACACATTCATCTAGAGAGAGTAAATGGTCTAAGGTGTAGGTTGTTCTTACTTTGTATGTTTGTCGATGTAAACTGTTTGACAAAAAGTTTACCTCCTCTATTGTCTAGCTTATTCACTAATATTCAGTTATTTCCTAATGGTTGCGATTACCCATTTGTCTACATTAGCCTATAATCGAATCACATCCCAAGAACCCATCTTATTATTATTATTCTGTATTATTTGTTGTTGTTATAGTTGATAAATAAAAACCAAAACCCCCTTATTTGACATTCCTGTCACCCCCTGATTTGAAATATGTTTTAATTCATAAATGTCTATGCCTATGACTAACTTGATCACATTCGTACTTTCCTATGGAATCTTTAACATGTATCACTCCCTGTGGGATTCAACCCCAACTCATTTAGTCGGGTTATATACAAAAAAGCGATCGTTGACACTTAGAATTGGATGCAGTGTCCTTGAAACGCTAAGCAAAACACTAGGATTTCATATATTATCGATTATGATTTGGTACTTTCTGCATGATTTGAGGGACTCCCACTTAACTATGCTTTGAGTTGAATTTTTGCGCGGTGGGAATAGAAGTTTCTACGGGTCTTCATTGAAATTGAGTTATATAAGTAACTGGGGTTGCGGGGTGAAATTTAAAAGGCTGGGTTGAAAATAGACACGTTGAGCTGATCGGCGAGATGAACATAATCCGCCAAACTGCTAAGAGATTGCCTAATGTTCCCATTTCGCCTTTAACTGAATACTTTATGTATTGATTGGTCTATGACTTTCGACGGTCAGTTTAATTCGCAAAATGCACTCGGCAACTCACCGAAAGATCCCTTGTTCTCCCTTTGTCTGCGCCCTTGTATCAGTTGTACATAATTTTCAACGATTAGCCTAACAGGCTAAGCACTTCACCAACTAGCTTGGTGAAGCGATCCCACACTCAGAAACACCCTTTTGCTCCTGTTTAAATTACTATCTAACTTATCCTTGAACTCTTTGCATAAATGGCTAGACCAAAAGTCGCAGGGAGAAATGATCCACCTTGGCACATAACAACACGAGAGTTTAAAAATGATGAAAAGAAACCAGAGCTAGCCAGACAAAGGGAATGTACTAAGGAAGCCAGGGCAAAGAGACGAATTCCAATCAACCCTAATGTGCCTCTATGGGCTCAAGGTTTAGTTAATGCAATACGGGCCTTCAGAGCAGCTCATGAGATAGATGAGATGATTGCAGCTAATCTTGTTGCAAACGCCAAGGCAAAGGCAAACAATGAGGACGAAAACAACAATACTCCGGGGACCATTGTTTTACTTCAAGAAGATGCATCAGGCACTGATGCCCCGACAGATGGAGAGACTGCATAGACAGGACCCTTCTTTACCTCTCTCCTTGTCTTACTTTCTTCAACTCTGGATACTCTCATTATTTACATTTATGGACAAACACACTTATTTGTGGTGAGGTAATGCCCACCTTGTTTTACTTGTTTCGGATACCTGTTTTGGTGTACATTTGGGTTGTCTATTTTTAATTGTGTTTTTAAAACTGCTTTACTATTGTTTGAACTTATGGCTCTCTTTTGGGTTTAATTGAAAAATAATTTTGACCCTTCCGAATTAGTTTCATTTTTCGAAAAAAAATTCTACCTCTTCTGTTGAAAGTGGTTGTTCTTGTACAATTTCAAGTCTGAGTTTCGATCAATACCGATGACTTGAATAGTCCTCTCAATCGAACAAACATGAATGTGCAGCTATGACGAGAACAAATAAAGTTGCATAGACTATATGTGAACTCTTTGCATCTCATTGTGATTAGCCATTTCTCAAATTGATTCTCCTATAAGGACCGTTGCACTAGCGAAAATGTGTAGTCTTGTTTGACTTAACTGTCGATGCCTTGTCTGATGAGCTTACTTTGAACCTTGCATGAATAAACCTACATTTTACCCCGTTAGTCTAATTGATTTAGTAAGGTGTGCTCTTGAGATGATCTTAGGCACCTTTTGAAGAGTGTGAGCCAATTTGACATATACCTCTTTTTTGGCCTACCCATGAGCGTGTGAAACTCTGTTAAACACCCTTTGAGCCTTACCTCTCTTTGAAAGAACCTTGATGAACCCTAGACCTTACTTGATCCACTACCTATAATCCTCTTGATTTGTGGTTTAGTGAATAGCCAACTTAGGCTTTTGGCCTAAGTTAGGCGTGTGGTGAAAAAGGAAAATGAAAAGTTAGGAAGTGCAAGAAAAGTCTCCCTTAACCCATGGTGTTGCGGATAAATGGAAACCCTCCATATAACAAAAAAGAATGAAAAAGAAAAGTTGTGGAATAAAAGTACAAAAGAAATTGGGTTGCCAAGCAATCCATGGAGATGAATAAAAAGATGACTTAGAAGCACTAGAAAAATAATTGATAAAAGAAAACAACTGGATGCCTTGAGAATACCACACCTCATGAGGAAAAAGTCACTGAGCCTAAATGACCATGCTTTTGCACTCAGCCCCATTACAAGTCTTAGAAAGAAATCTTTCTTCTTGAGTGAGCCGAACCAAAGATCGATTGGAAAATACAGGCAAGCCTATCGGTGAAAACATGCACTGTGTTCCTCTTTTTGAGTGTGAGCGTTGCATTTGATTCCTGATCTTAAATTGATTAACTTTTGTGTGTGAATATGGAATCATTCTTTGTGTTAGGGCATTTAGATACTTTTGTTGAACTTGAACTTGCATTAGTAGCAAGTATGGGGAGCATGAGAATCTTTCATAATGGTGTGTCGCAACTTGAATCTTTGAGTACACAATTGAATCTTCACATAAGTAGTTTGAAGTCTTTTTGTGTACATTCATGATGGAATCTTGTGTAGCACTATTTTAGACATCCTTTTGAACTGTTGAACTTGAGTTTTACTTGAGGACAAGCAAAAGTTTAACATGGGGGTGTTCATGAGTCCACATATTGGACTCATTTAGGGCTTTATTTGAATAGAAATGGTGTCCTCAAATGCTTATTTTATCTCAATATCTGATGAAAATACTGAAGTTTTACGTATTTGAAGTTTTAGTGGAAGCATGGATACTCAAGCGCAAAAAGTAACAAAAAGGCTGAAAAGAACGAAGAAACTAAAGTCTGAGCATCACCAAGCATATTTGGTGAATCGCCAAAGGGACACACTCCGCCCTTTGTTCCAGTACGCGAAGCCCTAAAGAAAGTGGATCAAAAGGCGATGAAAGGAGAAGTCGGCGTGTGGCCAAATTGTTCTGCGAAGCAGAAATATACCGCCCAATGATCCATAACGCAGAGATGCTGAAGGCAAAGAACAGAAGGCGATGAACCAGAAGAAGGGTGAATCGCCGAGTAATTCGGCGATCGCGACTAACCTCACCGAACGATCCGCCACAGCACTATTTTCTGAATCTATAAATACTAGCTCCTTACTAGTTTTTTGGATCCGAACATTGTTATAATTTTTACTCTCAGAATATTAGTTTTTTTTTTGGTATTTTCCCTCAAGTTTGGAGAGGATTTTTGGGAGACTTGAAGAGACAAGGAGTTCATCTTCCCCAAATTGGAAGTGGGTAGTCTCCATTCTTCTTCCTTTGCCTATATTAGTGTTTAATTTCTTATACCCATTTGATTTCTCTATCATTTTAGGTATAATTTCTTACTTCTTTATGTGTGGATAAAAACCCCCATTCATGGGGTGTGATTTAGCAAATATATGTTGATATCATTGTTGGGTTTTGCTTGCTGATAGGTTAGATGTATTTTAATGGTGATTTCACCTAGTGGTTGTGGTTAAATTTAATGGGTTTGTAGTTGCAAATACAAAAGCACCCATGTGTTTTTGGCTTGCTCGAGAGAGAGGTCAAGAAACCAAGACCGCTAGACTGATGGCCTAAGGAGTGGGTCGACATGAGGTTCAGCCCGAGATGATGAGCCCTAATCTCATATCCTAACACTCAGCTAGAGAGAGTGAGTGTGGTAAGGCGTAGGCTAGCCTTCATGCGACAAATGGGTGTCCAAGAGGAACACATTTGAAACGGGGTAAGTTGCCTGAGAGGGAACTTATTTCCATCTAAAGCTTAGCCTAGTCAGTATTATACTGCAAATTTCCTATCGAAAACATGTACCCAACAATTTATGTCAATATATATTGCGGTCACATTCCAAGAACTTCTCCCCATACTTGAATTTTCTCTTTATTTTTGTTGTTTGTGCCCATTGATATTTGACACTTTAGTGTTACCCACTTCAATTTACTTTGTTTTTATTCGATAATTTCTCAAACTACAGCTAACTAGAACAAATATCTAGCCTAACTACTACTTTCACTACCGCTCCCTTGGGACATGACCCCAACCTTTAGTTGGGTTACTATACTATCGACGATCGTAGACACTCATACTGTAGGTTAGTGATGCTTACCAGACATCTTAAGGTTCACGAGAGAAACTACCCAACCCATGACTTAGAGTTGGCTGTCGTAGTATTTGCTTTGAAAATATGGTGTCATTATTTGTATGGTGTTCATGTAGATGTATTTACTGATAACAAGAGTCAACAGTATGTGTTTAGTTAGAAAGAGCTTAATCTCAGCCAAAGAAGGTGGTCAAAGTTACTCAAGGATTATGATATGATTATTCTTTATCACCCAGGAAAGTTAATGTTGTTGTTGATGGCTTTAGCATGTTGTCTATGGGTAGTACCGCCCATTTTTTAGGAAGATAAGAAAGATTTAGCAAAATATGTTCATAGACTTGCATGATTAGTAGTTCGATTAATGGATTGCACAAAAGGAGGAGTAGTGGTGTTGAATGGGTCTAAATTATCATTAGTTTCAGAAGTGAAAGAGAAGCGAGACCAAGATCCTATTTTTCTTGAATTGAAGGCAAATGTTTATAAGAAAAAAGTAATGGCTTTTGAACAAGGGGGAAATGGTGTATTGAGTTATCAAGGTAGATTGTGTGTACCAAGGGTGGCTGAACTCCAAGATAGAATCATAGAGGAAGCTCATAACTTTAGATAATCAATTAATCCAGGTTCCACAAAGATGTATCGTGACTTCAGACAAGTGTATTGGTGGAATAGTATGAAGCAAAGTATTGTTTAGTTCGTTGATAAATGCCCGAATTGTCAACAAGTTAAATTAGAGCACCAAAGGCCTGGTGGTCTGTCTTAGAATATAGAACTTCCGAAATGGAAGTGGGAGATGATCAATATGGATTTCATCACAAGTTTACCAAGGTCTTGCAGGCAACATGTATATAGTTGGGTATTTGAGCGGAATGTTAGATGTTATGCCCTTAGGCTGCTAAGTCGATCTCATTCGAGGACAAATGTTCCCAAGGGGGGGGGGGGGATTGTAACAACCCACAACTAGAAAGAGCTAGAATTTTAAAGACTCATTTTTGGAAAGATTGACAACTCTGGCAATTTGACAAAATTAAGTCAAGTATGAGTTTTGGGTAAAATTCAAACGACAATAACTTATAGATCAGGATAAGCTATGTTGTTTATAAGATACCGTAGGTAAGATCTTTAAATTATCTTTCCAACGCCACCGAGTTTGATCAATTTCGAGTTCGTATGAGGGAGATATGCTCATTGGAAGTTAGGTTGTCTAGATAAGGAAAGTCAAAACCGGAGTTAGAAGGGTATTATGGTCTTTTCACTACCAAATTAAACTATTTCGATTTTGCTTATTACTTGGGGGTCTAAACTGAATTTGGTAAGCTTACGCACTCAAAGAATTCACGCTATGGTTTTTAGAGAAAGAACGCAAGAGGAGAAAAGAGGAGAAAGAGCCAAAGTTCATCATTCTTGAGGTTTTGTTTGTGGATTTCGTCAAGGGGTGATCCCTCTGAGATATGTGAGACCACATAGCGTTGGGTTAGTTCACCACACACTAATCATGATTTTATTCAGCGTAATTATGTTCTTGAAAGAAGAGTTTATGAGTTCTTGGTGAATCTTGTTGAAAGTTTTGTTTGAATCTTGATTGTTGAAGTTGTTAAGAAATTCTTGAGTTAGATTCATGAAATTAGATGTCGTTATGTGTAGATTCTTGCATATTTTGATTATGTAGTAGAATCTAAGTGTTTGGGGAATTACCCAATTGAATTTAGAGGGATTAGAGTTGAAAAACCACCAAGAAAATTCGTCAAAATCTAGGAAAAGGGGTGGGGCACCGTGCCACTCAGAGCGCCCCACAAAGTGGTCTGAAGTTTGGCCTCTGGGGTGCCTTGCCAACCAAAGCGCCCCAAGACAGTTTCTGAAGTTCAAGCTCTGGTTCCCCGCGCTACTCAGAGTGTCAGGGACACCAGGATGTCTACCCTTTCCCACTTCTTTCCGTACTAGTTCTCTTGAAACGTACCTATGTTTTCTAGTTGATTTCTACATTCTAAGATACATCTAGACAACATGAAATTATCCATAACATGAGATCATGAGCCTTGAGTCCATAATTCAATTCAAGGAAAGTTTAGAGTCAAGTCAAGAGAAGTTAAGAGTCAAGTGAGGAGAGGTTAAGAGTCAAGTCAAGAGAAGTTCATAAGAGTTTTCGAAATATCTTTTACAAATGTTTTAAGTTTGTTTTAAGACTTGAGTTTTGAGTTGAGTAAAGTGTAAAGATTGAAGTTCATTTCTTCAAAAGAGTATATCGGGACTATGTATTCCCAAATACTAAAATGTTTTTCACATTTTAAACAAGAAAGGTAACTTTGATTTCCAAAAGAACCTTTGAGCTAGTTTTTTAGTAAAGAGTAAATGCTTTCATAAGTAAGCAAGAGAGGAAACTTTGATTTCCAAGAGAGCCTTTGAGCTATGTTTTGAGCAAATATCTCAAACTAGAGAAAGAAGTTATGTTTTTAAACATATGAGCTGGTATCTTTTGGGAGTAGTATTGAGCACAGATATGGGGGACAGTTCACACAGATCACAGTCCTCACAGCACCCATAAACCATGTAGCCAGCATGGGTAGAAAAAGGGTCATACATTTTAGATGATTCATTAGTGATTTTTAGCATAGACTAGTGGATCCACTTAGTAGTTAGGTTCAATAACCTCAGAAAGGTATAGGACGGCCCTGGCAGGGTGAGGAAAAAATGTTGTATCATCAAAATAGCTCTTAAGTGATGGATGTCGGTTAGAGAAACTCTTATGGAAGTATTTTGTATTCTTATATACACTGAAGTAAATTGTATTTTTATATACATTCTAGAGTTTATTTTGTATCTTTTCATACACAAAAAGTTACTATTCTATTTTGATGAACGTTTCAAGGACACTTCATCCAATTCTAATTGTGAACGATCGCTAGTCAGTATATAACCCAACTAAATGAGTTGGGGTTGAATTCCACAGGGAGTCGTACACATTTAAGATTCAATAGGGAAGTATGAATGTGATCAAGTCAGTCATAGGAATAGACAGTTAAGAAATAAAAACATAATTCAAATCAAGGGGTGACACGAATGTCAAATAAGGGGGTTTTGGTTTTTAATTATCAACTATAACAATAACATATAGTACGGAATAACAATAATGAGACGGGTTCTTGGGATGTGATTCGATTATAGGCTAATGAAGACAAATGAGTAATCACAATTGTTAGGAAATAGCTGAATATTAGTGAATAGGCTAGAATATAGAGGAGGTAAACTTTCTCTCGAACAATTTACCCCGAATCAAGTTGATTTCTCTCGAACATCGACAAGAATACAAAATAAGAACATCTTACACCTTAGTCCATTCACTCTGTCTAGCTAAATGTGTGGAAAAGGGTTTAGGATTCACTCTCTCGATACCCACAGACCATCAATCAATAATCTTGGTTTTAAAGCTTATCTCTCGAACAAGCCAAGAACACAAAGGTAGAACTGCATTTGCAACTACAATTCTTTAAATTAAACCACAATTACTGATTGGAATCATTTCTAAACAAAATTGAAACTAACAATTAGCAATACCCATAAACTAAATTAGCCCATAATCACATAGTCACACCCCAAGAATTAGGGTTTTAGATAGACCTCATAAAAAGATAAAAATCGTTACCAAATTGAGTTTCCATCAACTTGGTAAGATTGATTTCTTCTTTACAAATGTCCAAAGTGAAGAATCTGAAAGACCCACTTCCAATTTCTCAGAAGTGAAAAACTTTAATTCTTCAAATTAAGGAAAACTTGTCTTAATACTTAGTGTTCAAAATTGTTCAATGTATGATACTTACTAACTGATAAAAACCTCTCTAAAGTAAAGAATAAAAAATGTATTTACAGTCGCAAAAAATATGCTTCAAAGGACCATTCGGCGCAGTAAGTCGGGCTCGCCGATCAACTCGTCAATCCACCATATGGTCAATTCCATCATCTTTTTGCCTTGACCTTCAACATCCACCAGGTATGTAACTTTGGGCGATCTAACACTACATTGTGGAACCACTCAGCGATCTGCCGACTGCTCTTATTTTCTCTTGCAGAGCATGGCACACTGGAACTTTAGGCGGTCACAAGGCCATTCGACGACTCTCCAAGCAGACTTGGCGACCGCTAGGCGAACTTTTCTTCATTCTTTCAACTCGCTTTGTTCCCTTTTGGAAATTAGTGTCATTGCGTTGTTCCTCAATCCAAATACCTGGAGATCAAAGGTTTTACATCAGTTATTGGCACAAAATAAGCATTTGAGGACACGAAACCATTATGAATAAAGCTCTAAATGAGTGCAAATCTCAGACTCATCAACACCGCCAACTTAAACTTTTGCTTGTCTTTAAGTAGAACTCAAGTTCAGCAGTTCAAAAAGAATGTCTCAAACAGTGCTACACAAGACTCAATCATGAATGCACACAACAAGACTCAACTTACTCATCCAAGGATCAATTGTGCACTTAAATATTCAAGTTGTGACCCACCATTACCAAAGACTCTCAAGTTCACAATACTTGCTTCAAATGCAAGTTCAAGCTCATCAAAGGCACTCAAAATCCCTCACACACAATGATTCCACATTCACACACAATGGTGCAACACTTTATAGTTCCAGAATCAAATACTACTCTCACACTCACAAAGATGAACACATGTATGACTTCACCCATAGGTTTTCCCTTATTTTCCAATCAACACTTGTTTTAGATCACTCAAAATCAAAAAGGTTTTTTTTTCAAGGCTTGTAATCGGGCTGAGTGTAAAGGTATGGTCATTTAGTCTCAGTGGCTGCTATCCTCAAGAATAGTGGTATGAACATCACTTCCCTTCCTTTTCTTCATCATTCTCATTCATGCTCAAAATTCACTCCATTATTCAATTCTTATGGACTACCAGACACCACATTTTCTTTTGTACTTTCACAACTTTATTTCAAAACTTTTTCGTTCTTTTTCTTTTTCAATTCTTCTTTTATTTTGTCTTTTTCTTCTTTTTTCTATATGGAGGGGTTCCATCTTTTCAAAACCATGGGTCAAGAGGGACTTGTTTGCAATTCTTGATTTACCTTCTCTTTTCACCACACCCCCATCTTAGGCTTTTGACCTAAGTTGGCTATTCAAACAAACCATAAATCATGAGGATTATGGATGAATGGATAAAGAAAGGTCACAATTACATCATGTTTCTTCCAAGAAAAGGGGTAAGGGTCAAAGGGTGTTTAAGAAAAGTTCACACACTCATAAGGTAGGCCACAAAAGAGGTATAATGTCAAATTGTTTCACTCTTCAAAATTGCTGCCTAAGATCATTTCAAGAGCTTGCATCACTTAGTCAACCGGACCAACGGGAAAAATTCTAGGTGTCATCACACATGGTTCATGGTAAGCTTATCATACAAGGCATTAACACCAATATCAAACAAGACTCCACACTTTTGCTAGTGTGCAATGTCCATCACAAGAGACTCAATTAGATAATGGGCTAGTCACAACGAGATGAAAAAAGTCCACATATTACCTATGCAACATCATTTGGCCTCATCGTAGCCGCACATTCATTTTTGTTTGATCGAGAACACTATTTAATACATCGGTATTGATCATGACTGATACCCAAATTTGCACAAGAACAACTACAATTAAATACACAATAGGTGGCAAAATTTTGCAGAAGGGTCCAAAAATCCTTTGCAATTAAAACAAGGAGCCACAAGCTTAAGCATCCACAAAACAGTGCCATAACACAAGTTAAACACAAAAACCCAATATATACAACAATCAAAAGAGGTAGGTATTGAAATACCTCACCCCACAATTAATAAAAAGAGAAATTTGTCCTCAAATGCAATAAAGTACTAAAGATCAATAATGAAATGACAGAGAGGGAGGCAAAGAGAAGTACTATCTACACAGTCACTCCATTTGTCGGGGCATCAGTACCCGGTGTAACAACAGCAACACTCAATTCACTAGGGCTTGCCATGGATGTCTTTGTGTGTGATGTCTGAATCACTGACTGTACAATCGTCTCCTTAAGGTCATGCAGGTCTCCATAGATGGTCTCCTCCGACACTTCTATCTGCTCCACATATGTACCTCCCTCTGACTCATCCACTGCTATGTCATCCATTTGTACGTCTCCGATGGTGGTCGAAGGAATCTCAAAAGTCATCGGTGCATCCACATCGTTCGTTGCCTCTAATAGTGAAGGAAAGTATGTGGACTTCAAGTAGGCCACATCATTTCTCAAACTAGAAACCTCAGCTTTCAAAGCCATCACCTCAGAAAACTCCCCCTGTCTACTCTCACAAGTCTCAGCTCTTACTGTGAGAGTGTCAATAGATTCTCATAGGGGTTTCAGGGCAGCTAGGATAGCACTCTTGATCATCTATGGTACCGCAACCTCCAATCGAGTCACCCTCACATCCGTCGAATAGGCTAAGTGCCTCATCTTCAGGATCATAGCCTAAGTAATCTTGGCAAGTTGGGAAGGGGTAGAAGTACTAGGAGCCTGAGAGGAACTAGTGGGAGCAGATGTACCTGAAGGCCTGGCGGTCGGAGAAGGCAAAGATACCTCTGCAGGAATAAAATCAAAATCATAAGTACAGACCCAAAATAATTCAGACAAAGACCTTTGAAAAATTTTTAATATCAAGGAAGGTAGTGTTCACCGACATAATATGACCCACGAGCTATATGAGTCAAGCCTCTACCAGACCGGATCTCCAATCCATGTATGTCGCATGGATTTGAGAAATATAAGAATCTGGCAAAATCAATCTCACTCAGATAAAGAATGTACAGACTACTCCGATTAACATCCTATAGTGGTCGTCCATATTACAGGAAAGGGACCTGCCACGTCGGCAAACACGGTTTTCGATGACAAGTAATAAGGACTTTACACATTTTGGTGATACTACCAAACTCTCTTTAACCCCCCCCCCCCATTAAAACAATTACAAGTTTCCATTTATTAAGAGTTATCCGATTAAGGCATATTCCCATTGCTATAGTCATACCATGACCTGCAAGCCATTGTAACCATGCCAATTTCATAGTTAGTCATTTAAAATTCTTAACCTGTCCTTCAAAAACAAAAACCTCATTTATGGTAAAACATTCCGTTCAATGCCAACATCCAAGACTTTCCAAGTTATATATAAGACAACATATAAAGTGCAAAATAATTAGCATTTAATCGGGACAAAGAATTACCCTTTGTTCATCATTTAAACAAAATCTTTTGAAAGACTCATAGACTCCCAAATCCGTTATTTATAGGAAAACCCTTTTTTCAAAATCATATGAAGAAATTTGCCTATTAAAATCCAACAATCTATGTTTCAAAATCATAGTAAAATAATTTGAACACAATTAGCAAAAGAGAAAAAATTGTAATTAATTTTCATGAAATCATCTCTCAACGCTTACCTGAATTTGTAATTTATAAAAATCGAATAATAAAATAAAATATGAATCTTGTATGAGTAGTTTCAAGTAGGGAATGTTCAAACATACGTTTTAACGAAGAACTTAAGAAAGGGACCTTGAGAATTAACCTTAGATTTTTCTTCTTGAAGTGTTGAGGAAGAAGATGATAAACTTTTATCATAACTTATCGAATCTCCTGGAATATGAATTTTGGGGGAAGTTAATGGTCATGTGTGTGGGTTATAAGATGAGGAAAGGACAAAACACCCCTCTTGAAACGTGAAGAGAAGAGAGGACTTAAACAATTTGGGAGCCCGTGCGTAGTCGCGCAGCTAAAGCCTATTTCGTACAACACTTTGCTAACCTTAATAGTACTATTGCCTTTTCCGTGCAATTGTAGCCTACTTCACGCAACACTTTATGTGAAGTAGGCTCCAATTGTCCAAGCACGCACCTGCTCTAATACTATTTAAGTCTTCTTTTCACGTTTTAGGAGGGGAGTTTTAGTATTTCCCTCATCCCATAACCCTAACTCATGACTATTAATTTCCCCCAAAAACCATATTCTAGGAGATTCTACAAGTTAGAACAAGGGTTTCTCCTGTTCTTCCTCAACACTTCAAGAAACAAGATCTAAGGTTAATTCTCAAGGTCTCTTTCCTAAGTTCTTCGTCAAAAGTTATGTTTTAACACTCCCTACTTCAAATTACTCATACAAGATTCATATATTTTCTTATTTGTATCTTCTAAATTACAAATTGAGGTAAGGGTGGAGAGATGATTTCTTGTAAAGTGATTACAAATGTTCTTCTCTTTCTAATTGTGTTCAAATTACTTTACTATGATTTTGGAATTTTGATTGTTGGTTTTGAATGGGCGAATTTCCTCATATGATTTTGAAAAGGGTTTTTGCTATAAATAATGGATTTGGTAATCTATCATTTTTTGAAAATATTTGGTTTAAATGATGAACAAAGGGTAATTTTCTACTCGGTTAAATGCTAATGACTTTGTATTTTATATGTTGTCTTATATATAACTTAGAAAGACTTGGATGTTGGCATTGAGCAAAATGTTTTTACATAAATGAGTCTTTGGTTTTCAAAGGATGGGTTAAGAGTTTTAAATGAGTAACTATGAAATTGTCATGGTTAGAATGACTTGCAAATCATGGTATGACGATACCACTGGGAATATGCCTTATTCGGATAACTTATAATAAATGGAAATTTATAAAGGTTTTAATTGGGGGCTTAAAGAGATTTTGGTAGTATCACTGAGAAGGTGTAAAGTCCTTGTGAATCATCACCTAAAACCACTTCTGCCGAGGTGGGAGGTCCTTGTCCTGAAATATGGATGACCACGGTAGGTTGTTAATCGGAACAACCTCTACAATATTTTCTTTGGGAGAATTTGGTTCACCATATTCTTATATTTCTCAAATTCATACGACATACATGGATTAGGGCCATCGGCTGGGCGGAGGCCAGACCCATATAGCCCGTGGGTACATTATGTCGGTGTATACTACCTTACTCATGTTAATGATTTTAGAAAGGTCTTTGTCTATATGTTTTGAGTCTACACTTATGATTTTGTCTTTCCTTTATGGTTATGTTATATTTATGTATACTATTTATTCTTTCCCTTGGGTTTCATGCCTGTACTTTTTCTACTAACCGTCCTCGGATGCTTCATCATTTCATGATATAGAATCGGAGACATGTGTTTGTGGTTCTGGGCAGCAATATATCATTGAGGGATAACCATCAACATTGTGGTGATCTTTCCAATTCCCGACAAGTGCACTTTCCTTTTATCAAGTCTTTTCTTTGATTTTCATAGTATGTCGAGGGCCATGTCCCGACATAGACATTGTTATTCTGTTAGTAAAGGTTCTCTAGACCTATGTTTAGTTGGATTTGTTTTTCTAATTAAGAGTCTATTTTATTTTCCTCTTTTGAATTTTCTTGAAGGTTGATTATAATGGGCCTTACTTTCTGCATTGGTATTTAAAATTGGTATTTGTATTGGATTATCTGGATTAAAAGGCTTGGTTGGTACTCTTGGGCCTATGGGGGTTCCGAGTGCCATGTCGAGTCTGAGGTGGGATCTCGGGGTATGACACATCTATGCATGATGCTCTTATGAAGTTCTTCACGAGTTCGTAGCCCATGGAGGACTCATGAGGTCCAAATACGGAACATATGGTCTCCATATGCTCGCGAGGAAGATCTCAATTCACTTTCACAAAATTAAATAATCCCTAGTATGGACGATCTCCATGTGATCAACCCTTACTCATACTTGATCTCATTCGAATTAATTTGCATCACATAATATCAATAAAATAGGGAATGATAATGCAACTCATTTCAATCATTCAGCCTCGAGTATCAGAAGCATATATGTTCAATGAAGAAATATAACACCCTCACAAAACAACCAAGTCAACCATTCATCAGCTAATTAATGTCGATATACATTAGCATTCTTCGATTGCAAATTACCATTTCAAAGTAATAGACTTTCCCTTTTATATCACAGGTACTCGTAACAAAGCCCCATCACACTATGGGTACGACACCCCCTATTTTTCACACTTATCCATTATCTATTCAACTGTTTAATATTTAATTAGCTAAACATCCCTCAACAAAGCCTCAAGCTCTTAACATACCTCGAATGTTGAGCAACAAGTCACGACTTAAAATATTTGCTTCACCTTTGGTAGAGATTCAGATCATTCCTAATATATCAAAATTGAATTATTTATAAATAAACAAAGCAATGAATATTCATATTAGTATACTTCTATAAATTATTTTGAACACATTTGTCGCATGTCTGTTGCACGTGTATTATACGTTATTTAGTATAAGGTTTTGAAGAATAGCATAAAATTATTGAAACATATTTTTTGTAACTAAAATAAATTCATGAATATGATACTATCACAACTAAAATAGGCTTCAAAAATGACAGACGACGTGGTTTGCTTTGCTAAAAATGACAGAAAAGTAACGCAATCAGTTTCATCTATTTTATCCTTGTCTCTTTTAAAAAACGTATGGACTACGTCAATTCTTCCTCTGTTTTCATAAAAAAAAAAACTTCTTAAGAGACAACATAACATCACTAACAAACTATCACATTTATGAAATTTCATTTTACTAAAAAGTTTCATTAATTTTATGGTATTATTCGAAATTTAGACTAAATATACCTCGAAATACACTTGCATCAGATATGTAGCACACACGTTCAAAACTTAGTTTATTAAACATACTTATACTTTTTTATGACTATGATGTCCATGCTAGCTTTTGCGGAGCTCGATTAATTCTATGAGATACCTCCCACCTCCCACCAACAATAGGAAAGTAAGTCCACCAAAACTAGAACTTTTTCGAAGAATTAATTATTATATATTATCTAGGATTTTGGTTTCTTAATGGCTAAGATCCATTTTAAATGAACATATCTAGTTCATTGGTTTTTTATGCAGATATTATTAATCCCTTCAAAGATTTTTCCTATAAAATTTTATTTTATTTAACACCAATGAAAATAGTGATTCATTTAAGTAATACATTTGATGTCTTCCTTCATAGATTCGAATAGATAGAATAGCTAGAAAATAGGAGACATTGCATAGAAACACAATGGTATATTACTGACTATGAAATTACATGATGATATAGTTGGGGGGGATCATCTTCTACTTGCCCTTGAAGTTTGACGTTGGAACAAAGCCGAAAAAAATTTGGATTAGAGATCATATCTTTAAGATTATGTCTTAGAATCATACATAAGGTTCTAAGAAAGAATCTTAAAGGTAGGATTTTTTATCGTAAATTTTCTCAAACTTTGTTCCAACGTCATACTTTAAGGGAAAGCTGGAGATAATCCCCCAACTATTGTCATGTAATTCCATACTCACTAATATACCATTGTGTTCCTCTGCTATGCCTCCTTTTTTCTTGCCCTATCAAGCTATTCTATTTTTTGAATCTACAAAAGAAGACATCAAACGTATTACCTAAAATGAATCACTATTTACATTGGTGTTAAATAAAATTAAATTTTATAGTGAAAATATCTAAAGTGATTAAGAATATTTGCATGAAGGTGTTCATAAAATTCCATAAAATCAACATAACTAGTTCATTGGTAGTTCATGCGGATATTCTTAATCACTTCAGAGATTTTCCCTATAAATTTCATTTTATTTAACATCAATAAAATAATGATTCCTTTTAGGTAATACATTTGATGTCTTCCTTTGTAGATTTGAAAACTAGAATAGCATGATAAGGGAAGAAAAAAGGAGACATAGAAGAGGAACACACTGATATATTAGTCAGTATAGAATTACATGTTGATATAGTTGGGGGGGGGGGGATCATCTACTGCTTGCCCTTGATGTTTGATGTTAGAACAAAGTCTGAAAAAATTTAGGATTACAAATACTACCTTTAAGCTTTTTGCTTAGAATCTTACATAAGGTTCTAAGCAAGAATTTTAAATGTAGGATTTTGGATCCTAAATTTTCTAAAACATTGTTCGAACGTCAAACTTCAAGGGCAAGCAGAAGATGATTTCCCCTACTATATCATCATGTAATTTCATTCTCACTAATATACTGTTGTGTTCCTCTACTATGACTCATTTTTTCTTGCCCTATCATGCTAATCTATTTTTTCGAATCTACAAAATAAGACAATAAATGGATAACCAAAACCTAGCACTATTTTCATTGGTGTTAATAAAATTAAACTTTATAGGGAAATCTATGAAGTGATTAATCATATCGATATGAACTTATTTAGAAATTTCCACAAAATCTCTTTAAACCTTATCCCAATCATTCATCATGTGACGACTTTATCCTATGGCGTTGAACTTTTGACCTCATATAATGGATCTCTTTGACTTTGATGGAATTATGATTTACAATATTTTCAATCCGATTACTAGAGCGCACCAATACATACCATACCCAGAGTCTAGAAATAAGTTTGATAATACATGTCTACATATTGATTACCCAAAATTATGGTTTACTCGCTTGTTGAATCAAAGATTTAGATTTATATTTTTAAAAGGGTTTAGGTCAAGATGTGTAAATTCGACCTTGCCATTTTATTAATTATCTTTAGCTAAGATGAAAAGTTGCTACCTCATTCATGACGATAAGTTATATACACTCTCACTTAGAGATTAACACATGGAGCATAAACTCTTATAATTTAAATGAAACTTACTGCTCAAATAATTTACTCATTCAATGCTAAACAATTATCTATCATATTAAGAATTCACTCCTGGCTAACACGAACTTAAGCAGTAGACTACCTCTAATGGAAAGACATCATATTAAATCAAAATTACATAAATATATAAAACATATTATTAACTAAAATTGTTATTTTCCCCATGTTGTTAGCTCTTCGAACATTAAATGTTCATCAACAACTAGGGATGGAATTGGGGTGGGTGGATACGGGGAGGGTTTAAAGCTATGGGGGCGAAAGGAGTTTAAGGTCATGCGAGACGAGGAGGGATGAGGGGCAGGTTGAAGTGGTTTTTTAAAAGGCTAATCTGGAGAGGGGCAGATTGCAGGTCTGGGTGGTTTTATGTGGGTTTATGCAGGTTCAAACTTAATTTTACATTTTTACGTGTTCTAAGAGTCATAGAACATTATCCATTACGATGTTTCTTCAAAATTTCTAAAATATCAAAGTAAATGAAAGTGGTTCTATCAAAACTACTACAATTCTTACATGCTTCCCAATTAACCTCTAAGAAATAAAATTTGAAGTTATTATCTACTACAAGTCTTATGAATTTTATTATTAGTATGAAACTGAACTAGAAAAAGAAAATATTAAAAAATTTATCCGAGGAGGATTCATGCAGGGTGGGTCTATGCAAGGCAGGGTGGGCGGGTTGAAAATGAAAAAAATGTTATACTGGGGTGGATTAAAAAAATTTGGGGTAAGCTCAATACGCCCCCGCCCCACATCGCCCTATTCTCGTTGAAATGACCCAAAAAGTTCTTAAATATGTGCTTCGGAAGTTACCGGAAACTTGTTTAGCTATATCTAAAAAAAAAAAAAAATCCATTTCGTTTTTTGAAAATCCGACTTCATATTCTTGTTTAGGGGGTCAAATTGAGTGGGAAATGGGTCTAACCCAAATTTTAGA
>JAJONQ010032557.1:0-29534 GCA_036250385.1 Solanum microdontum | reverse complement strand
CCCTTTTTGATGATGACAAACAACCTGCATAACTCCTCACGTGAGTGAACAAACATTCATTCAATAAAACTAGTATTCCCCCTTAACCAGTTCCCCCTTTATATGTTCCCCCTTAGTTCAAGGCCCCTAATTCCACAGCCAACCTTTACAACTAAACCTTCCCCCTTTTGACATCATCAAAAATGTGAAGCAGTAAACATATTCAAGTTAAATGCAATGCAATAAAGAATTCAAGGCCTTCGGCCACACAGAACATGTGTATGTAAGCATAAAGAGAATATTAAACCACACATGAATAGGGCAGAAAACAAAAGAGAGCTTCATATCATATATACTGACCACTGTAGTTTGTCAAACTAACAAAAACCCTCAAGAGTATATGATGACAAGGTGGAACTTCAGAGGAAAAGATAGACAACAAGAGAAACAAGACACATTTAGGACGGAGGAGGGGAGGGAGTAAAAGTACGCATCAAAAACATCATGCGCTCATTTTCACTCTCATGGGCCTGTATCAATTGCTTGTTTAGGGAATTAATTTCCTCGTTGAGAGAGGCATTTGTCCTCAGCAGCATTGTGTTTTCATCCCATAACTTTTTGAGTGTTAGCTCGTGACCCTCACTGGTACCAGGTCCCCGGGAAGCGGCCTTCTGCAGTTCAGACTTCAGCCTGGTGATTTCAACCTTCTTATCGCTCAGAATCTTGGCGAGATCAGTTACCTCCCTCCTAAGAGTAGCCTGCTGTTCCAAAACATCTACCACCTGAGATTTGCCCCTAGTTTGTCCCTCAATGCACTCACATTCTAGTAGAGTAGACATAGTGAACATCTGTTTGGTAGTACCAGGTACCCCTTTTCCCACTGGAACTTCAAAACGGTTAAAGACAAAGTTTAGCAAATACCCATAGGGAATCCCGTGCTTAGCATTCTTCCATGTCATTACTCTATGCATATGTTCCTGCATAATTGCAGGGAGATTGATTTCCTCAAGCTCATCAAGTTTTTCCATGAGAAAAAGATCGGCAGCAGAAGCCACGATTCTCTTCTCAGTCCTGGACATCATGACTTTGTTAATGAGCTCAAACATCAATTGATACTCCCCTTTAAGAAACTTCTTAGGGAGCCCTGCACACTTGACATCTCCTCGTTTGGTAGCAAGCTTCGAGAAATCACCAGATGGTTTGCATCCCTCAATTGTTCGAACTCTCATTACAGGCACTCCAAGAATAATTCCCAGAGTTTCTTCATCAAGATGAATCTCCACATTCTTGACAGTGGTTGTGATTCCACCACCTTCCAGTAGTTCCATTTTATAAAAGAACTCACCACTTCAGGTTCGTGTAAGTATGGAACTGGTGGTTCAAATAAATGATTCCAGCCTTGAATGGTAACAACATCAACCACATTGGCCATGCCAAACTGTGTTAGAATATCAGGGTCAAAGATTCCACCATTCAATACCTTTTGTTGCTCCATTTTCTCTACTCGCTCTTTTCTGGTCAAGTCCTTCTCTTCGATTTGATTTTTAACATTGGGACCAGGTCCTTTTACGGTTTGTTCCTCTGACTGCTTTCTTCCTTTTTCTCCCTTTGCACGAGATTTCTATTTTTTAACCTTCACACTCTTTGTAGGAGATTTTTTTCCCCTGTTTGATTTAATCTTTTATTCCTCATTTTTTCTCCTCCTTTTTGCCAAATGCTTGACAGCTTCTTCAGATTCAGTTTCACTATTCTCAAATAGACAAAGAAGTAGAGGCAGGCTGTTCAGGTTTAAGCCTTTCTCTTCTCCTCTTCCTAGTTCTTTCCGTGTGGGCTTTGCTTGCAGCAATAGCACTTCCCATAACCTTTTGTGTTTCGCTCCTTGTAACATACTTCCTTTTGTCCCCTTTAGAGTGAGACAATACCAACTTTCCCTTCCCCATTCTTTGTTGCTCTTTTTCTCGTTCAACAGATTTTTCAACAATGTCAACCTCAGATGTACCTTTAACTGCTTCCAACTCAGAAACATTCACTTGAAATTAGTTTGCTCCACGTATTCCCCTTGAACGCCATTTTAATGGAATCTCTTCTTCTTTTTCCTTATCGCTTTCAACATCAAATGATTTTGGTGTTTGGTAAAAAATAGGCTCACTTTTGGGAGGGACCTGATCCGATGACTCCAATTCATACTCCAGAGAAGTGGGTGGAACATCACCTCTTAAAGAGGCTAAGCTTTGAACAGCCACCAGTTCAATACCAGCAGTTAAGATACAAGATTCAGGACCTTTTCCTTCAGTTAAGTCCCATTCGAACACTCTCTCAGATATGGTTGATGGCACTTCTAGGGAACCAATGTTAGTTTCTTCTGTAGACCCTCATTAGGTTTTGCCACAGATTGTGCCTTTGAATTTGGGGATTTGTCACTATATAGAACCAGAGTAGGAGAGCAAACTAACATATTTTCAGAGTGAAGAACAGGGCTGAACAAGATGTTGGCTGCCGAGAGATGGATTCATCCATTTCTCTAACACCACAGACTAGGGCAGACAGAGATTTTTCAGGAGGGGGAACAAAAAAGTTGAATGAACTAGGGTTTCAATTTCTTGGGAGATGGATGTTTTTGAAGAAGACTCAGTGATAGACATGTTTGAAGAGAGGAGAAAAACAGAACTTGGAGAGAAATTTAGAGATTCTTGGGAGAAGGTTTATGATTTTTAATTTTGGAATAGGAAAGGGAAGCTAAATAGTAACCCTTCAAGAGAGATGTAAGTTTAAAAGGTATCGGGTCCCAAAAGAGGCGACCCTTGGTATTAAAAACAACAAGATGTTTTGAAACTAACGCGATGAATGGGAAGTGACACGTGGCAGTGATGTTGACATTTAGACAGTGTAGTATAATTGATACTCACCTCATGAGGACCAGGTCCTCTTTTCAGTTTGTAACTCTGCCTGTGTGATTAAACCTTCCTTTTAGCTAAACACACCATGAGTGTATACCTGCATTAAGGTACCAGAAGTGAATTCTTTTATGACAAGCAGTAAAACAAGTATAGATATCTGCCCTCCTTAACATAATCAATAAGAAGGATTTCTTTGTGCAAAACTGTCAAGAGGTCAGGTGATTCTGTGCATCCCTAGCCTTATTCTGTTTTTGATGAAGAATTCTTTATTTAATGGTTTTGTAAAGATATCAGCCAACTAGTCTTCAGTTTTACAGAACCTCATCACCACATTTTGCTTTTCAACATTGTCTCGTAGGAAGTGATGCCTTACATCTATGTGCTTTGTCCTCTTGTGCTGGACCGGATTTTTGGCCATGTTCATGGCACTAGTATTATCACAAAAAAGAGGAATAGTGTCTGTAAGTACACCAAAATCTTCCAGCTGCTGCTTGATCCATAATAGTTGTGCACAACATGATGCAGCAGCCACATACTCTGCCTCTGCCGTAGACAATGCAACGGAATTCTGCTTTTTTGTTCCCCATGAAATCAAAGTTGATCCTAGGAAGTGTGCCATGCCTGACGTTTTTTTTCGATCCATCAAAAAGCCTGCATAATCAGCATCAGCATAACCTTTAAGATCAAAAGAGTCACCAGTAGGGTAGAAGAGGACCAGGTCCTGAGTTCTCTTCAAGTATCTCAGGATGCGTTTGGCTGCCTTCAGGTGAGATTCATTAGGTGTTGCTTGAAACCTTGCACACATTCATACGCTGAACACTATGTATGGCCTGTTTGTAGTTAGGTATAAGAGTGATCCTATGATTCCTCTGTACATAGTTTGATTTACCTCCACGCAATCTTCATCTATATCTAGTTTCACACATGTGCTCATGGGAGTATCCAACGCCTTTGCTTCGAGCAGATTGAATTGCTTGAGCAACTCTTTGATGTACTTCTCTTGGCATATTGAAGTGCCTTGAGAGGACTGTTTTATATGTAAGCCTAGAAAGTAGGTGAGTTCCCCCATCATGCTCATTTCGAACTCACTACTCATCAAATCAGCAAACTCTTTGTAGAGTAGGTCTGAAGTTGCTCCAAATATGATATCGTCCACATATACCTGCACAATTAACAATTCCTTACCTCTGGATTTTAAGAACAATGTATTATCAATTTTACCTCTCTTAAACCCATTGGTGAGAAGAGACTTTGACAGGCGTTCATACCAAGCTTTGGGAGCCTGTTTTAACCCGTACAAAGCCTTATCCAGTTTCAGCACATGATTGGGCAGGTCTACATCTTCAAAGCCTGGAGGCTGCTTGACATATACTTCTTCCTTCAAATTCCCATTCAAGAAATCACTCTTGACATCCATTTGAAACAATTTGAATTCCATGTGAGCAGCAAAAGCTATCAAGATTCTGATGGCTTCCATTCTGACGACAGGAGCAAAGGTCTCATCATAATCAATTCCTTCTTCTTGATTGTAACCCTGTACCACCAGTCTTGACTTATTTCTAGTAATGATCCCATGCTCATCAAGCTTGTTTCTGAAGACCCATCTGGTCCCAATAATGGTTCTGTCGAGTGGTTTGGGGACCAGGTGCCACACCTTGCTTCTCTCAAACTGATGAAGCTCTTCCTGCATTGAAGTTACCCAGTCTATATTTTTCAAAGCTTCCTTGATGTTCTTGGGTTCAGTGGATGATATGAATGCTGAATGTGCAACCAGATTTCTTGATTTAGACCTAGTTTGAATTCCTTAGTTAAGTGGAGAGATGAGATTGTCTAGTGGATATGACGATTGATGTTTCCATCCGGACTTTCTGGTAATCTCTTCTTCTCTGTCAGCATCAGAATCACCTTCATCTTCTTCAAGATTTTGAGACACTGTTTTCCGCAATGAGCCAGAGGGACCAGGTCCTCATGAGTGTTCTGCATCATTCCTTTTTGTACCCTGATCATTCTGTTGCTTGTTCATCAGTTCCTCAAACTCATAATCCTCATTGTTCTCATTTATTGTACCCAATTCATCAAACTTGACGTGCATGATTTCTTCAACACAAAGAGTTCTTTTGTTGAACATCATGTATGCTTTGCTTATAGAAGAGTACCCAACAAATACACTTTCATCACTCCTGGCATCAAACTTGCCTAAATCATTCTTTCCATTATTCAAGACAAAACATTTGCACCCAAATGGTTTAAGATGAGCAATTGAAGGTTTTTTGTCATTTAACAGCTCATAGGGGGTTTTCTTAATAACCGATCTGATAAGGCATCTGTTTGTCACATAGCACGTTGTATTAACTGCTTCAGCCCAGAAGTTCATTGCAAGTCCTGAGTCAATCAACATAGTTCTAGCAATCTCCACCAGAGTTCTGTTCTTTCTTTCAACAACTCCATTTTGCTGAGGAGTTCTTGGTGCTGAGAAATTATGATTGATTCCATTTTCTGCACAAAACTCTTCAAGTTGAGAGTTCTCAAACTCTGTACCATGATCAGATCTGATACTAGCTATCCTGCAATTTATCTTCATTTGAATGGCATTGGCAAAGATGATCAGTTGTTTAGTTGTCTCATCTTTCGTCCGCAGAAATATGTTCTAAGTGAACTTGGAAAAATCATCAGCAATGACAAGAATATATCTCTTACATCCTCTGCTTTGGATTCTAATAGGTCCACATAGGTCCATGTGGAGCAGCTCTAGACGTCTCGTTGTACTGACTTCCTTCTTGGATTTGAAAGATAACTTGGTTTGTTTTCCTTTAGCACAGGCACCACAGATTTTATCGTTTGAAAACTTTAGTTTTGGTAATCCGCGGACCAGGTCCCCTGCAACAAGTTTGTTTAGTAAAGAGGAACTTACATGACCTAATCGTCAATGCCAAAGATTTGCATCATCATCTTGAGCACTCAGGCATGAGAGATTGTCCCCTACAATAGAATCAAGATCAGCAATGTGCATATTCTTAACTCTTTCTGCAGACATCACAATTTTCTCGGTTGCACAGTTTGTAACCAGACATTTATCAGCCATGAACTTGACTTCATTTCCTTTATCACAAATTTGTGAAATGCTCAAAAGATTGTATTTTAAACCCTCCACATAGTGAACATTATTTATCGAATTATCAACTGATCTCCCTATTATGCCAATACCAAGGATAGAGCCCTTCTTTCCACCACCAAACGACACACCACCACCTTAGTGTGCTTTCAAAGAGAGGAAGTTTGAAGTGTCTCCAGTCATGTGCCTTGAGCATCCACTGTTCATGTACCAGCACTGACTCCTTCCTCTCTTCTACATAGTAATCATTTGTTAGATTTAGGAACCCACTTCAAACGGAGTTCCCAGTAATCATTAAGAGGTCTGATAAGAAACCTTTCTGTCCAGGAAGGCAGGATGTTCTTACTGAACCGATACAGGGGATCAGGTCCCTTGTGTCCCTTTTTAACATAATTTTCAGATCTAACAAATCTCACATGTTTTTCTTTAGCTACTCTCAAACTCTTACATTTTTCTTTCAAGTGACCATTTCGACCACAGTGAGTGCACAAAAGGTTGTCAAATACAGACACATATTTGCTATGGGGATTGTAGGGAGGTTCTATTGGACTACGTCCCAACCTTTTCTTTCCATTGAAACTTTGATTGGGCAGATTAGAGAGTATCTTAGAGGAGTCATTCCATTTTAGGGAGTGACTTAATTCCTCCTTGACCCTACTCAGATCCTTTCTCAGTTGAGAATTTGTTTCAAGAGAAGCAATTAGCTTAGACTCGGAATTTTTTAGCTTTTCTTCGAGTTCTTTCTCAAGAAAGCTAAGCTTTCTCTTTCCCCCAACAGAGATGCCAGGGTCCTTCTAAGGAGTTATGTTACTGGTCTCTAGAGTATTTATTTTTTCACTTATTTCAGCAACTTGAGACATAAGACTGGAATTCTTTTCTTCACACAAACTTAATTTTTTATTCAACATTAAGTTTTCAGTGGTTCGCTCATCAACACAGTCAATAAGCAGCACAACAAGTTTCCTTAGGTTTTCAATAGGCAGATTATCTAGATCATCTTTAAGATAAAAAAGAGTTACCTCGGTTGAATCCTCTTCATCATCAGAATTTGCCATCAAGGAGAAACTAGAGTTGAAAATGCTCTCATCATCTTCAATGACCATCATTGAAACATCCTCATGACATTCTTCATTTTCTTCTGATTCACTAGAGTCATTTCCCCACGCAGCAAAGGCTTTCTTCACCAGTTGATCAGCATGTGCCTTTCTTCGAGCATGGTCTGGGACTAAGTCCCTATTGCGAGGTCTGGTGTCATGAGTTTCCTGCTTTTGATTAGGGAAGTTCCTCATGAAGTGACCAGGCTTGCCACACTTATGGCAAAGATCATTTGCAGTAGCAGTTCTGCTGGAAGGGGTTTTCTTTTGGAAGCCTCCATGCTTCTTTAAGATCTTCTGAAATCTTCTAGTGACATGTGTCATCTCATCCTCCTCTTCAATCACCTCACTTTGAGATATTTTCAAAGCAATGGACTTCTCCTTCTTTCCTTCATTCACAGTCGTCCCCTGTTTCTTGTTCATCTCATAGGTCTAAAGATTCCCAATCAGTTCATCCATGGGAAGCGTTATTAGATCTTTGGCTTCTCTTATGGCATCCACATTGCTTTCCCAAGATTTTGGAAGCACCTTGAAGATCTTGCGAATTTGCTTACGGACAGGAATAGGCTCACCCAAACCTCTCAGCTCGTTGGTGATAGAGGTGAATCTTGAGTTCATCTCAAAGATGATTTCCCCTTTCTTCATAATGAAATTTTCATACTGAGTGGTAAGCATATCAACCTTAGACTCTTTTACTCGCTGAGTTCCTTCATGGGCTGTTTGAAGACAATCTCATATCTCATTGGCAGTCTCACAAGCAGAAATCCTGTTGTACTCATCTGCTCCAATTCCACACACCAGAATCTTCTTTGCTTTGTAGTTTTTTTCTATCTTTTTCCTATCTGCCTCATTGTAGTCCTTTCTGGTTTTGACAACAGTGGTGGTAAGCTCCCCATCCTCCATCTCCTTTGTATGAATATATGGTCAATCAAGGATGATGTCCCATAACTCAGAGTCCTCAGTGTTGATGTAGTCGTGCATTCGATTTTTCCACCAGCCATAGTATTGTCCATTAAAACGCGGTGGCCTGGTAGAAGATTGTCCTTCCTCCATATTGGGTGGAGCAGCCATTCCTTTAGGATCCTTTCTTTTCTTGGTGTTAACCAAACTGAAAAGTCAGTCTATGATACCACTTTTTGGAATGTATGCGTCCACCAGTATCAATGGGACCAGCTCCTCAGCACAATTGAAACTAAAACAGTAAAGAACAAGTGCTGAAAAGTAAAGATTGACAATAGAGTTTACGTGGAAACCTCCTTGCTCAAGGGAGTAAAACCACGACCTAGCCTGCCAGGACTTTTAGAACTGTTTTTCACTAATCTTCTCTAAGCAAAAGTAAAAGTCAGTTACAAACCGAGATTAGCCTGCTAATCCCAACTCTAAGTAACACCTCCTATTACTTAGACGAGCTAGAGTAGATACCACACTACCCACTATACTAATCCTATCCTGATTAATATAGATTTTAGAGTAAGAACCAAGTTAACTCTAACTCAGAACTCACAATGATTCACACAAGTTGAAACATTTCTTATCACAACAAAATGAATCCTACAATGTAAGCACTATTACAAGCAAACAAAGTAACAGCTGGTACAAGAAGCTCTTGAAGCAATC
This sequence comes from Solanum microdontum, assembly GCA_036250385.1. Taxonomy (NCBI): domain Eukaryota; kingdom Viridiplantae; phylum Streptophyta; class Magnoliopsida; order Solanales; family Solanaceae; genus Solanum; species Solanum microdontum. The sequence continues at coordinate 20,835 of JAJONQ010032557.1, read as the reverse complement.
GATCAGATCCCTTGTTGTTCTTGAAGCTTGAAAAACTCTCTCTTTTTGAATGAATAATATTGTTGTTTGTTGTTTGATATATACCATGAAAAGTTATTACCAAACGTACAAGCAACCTCATCACTTCTGATTGGTGAAGTACTCTGCAGTTTCACCAACTTCCTAACGCAGACAGCTTTTACAGATGTACAACACTTTGACAACTGGACGAGTATACATACTCTGCAGAGGACTAGGTCCCTGCACTTGTGAGGAGATCATCAAAACATCTAGGAACATAAGCACTTATCAAATTATATAATAAAGTTTCTTATTATTATTTTGACGGGGAGACTATATTCTTCAAAGTAGAGTTATTTATCCCCACCCACCCCGACAATAAAAAAAAAGTAAGAAAAAAAATTGAATAGGTAAAGCCTACAGAGTAAAGGCACTTTTAACGTTTAATTTTCAAAGTTTAAAATGACAAGATTAACATAGTTAAATGTCGTGGAAATACGTACCAACCTAACATTTCTCACTTTGCCAAAAATGACAAGATTAACATAGTTAAATGTCGTGGAAATACGTACCAACCTAACATTTCTCACTTTGCCAAAAATTGACATTTCAATATGATTTATATATAGGACTCATTTGTTTACATTAACAGTAGTATATTTAAATCTGAATGTATATTTAGATGATTAAAATGTTAGATTGTATATTTGAATTCTAAATGATTAACACCATTTGTTTTTTAATATTTGAATGTGCATGATTATTATTTTTTAAATATAATAAATATATCATTCAAATAAATTTAAATTTAATATAATAAAATTATTTTTTATTAAAAAACTAATATTTATTTTGATTAGTGATGTTGGAGATTGTTTGTAGTGGTGCTACTAGCTAGCAATAGTGATGATGATTTGTGACCATGGAGGTGGTTAGTGTTGTAGTGATTATGATTGACACGATAATGGTGATTATGATGGTAGAGGCGGATGGTAATAGGATTGACCGCAATAGTAATAATGGTTGATAGTAATGATAAAGATAGCATGGCGAGGGTGTCATCAGAGTAGTATTCTTATCCATCCTATCAAACGAGCCTTTTTAGACTTGTGGCTTGTTCAATAAGGTATCATAAATTAGGATACCAATTAGAAGTCAATTCGAATAGTGAACAATACAATTTCGTGACGATTAGCAACCAAACCAAATGAAAGCTACTTTTAGAGGAAATTTTCAATGCACGAGACAAGATTAGTTTTAAGTGTTCATACAATGAGTCAAACATTCAAAATCATGTTGTAACTAAACAAATATTATTTCCCTTACAATTATTGTTCAATGAAGCCGGCACAAAGACATTGGTAATACTAACTGATTTTCAACATTTTTCGGTTAAAAAAACTGTAGTTGTCATCAGCATAACATTGAAATATATGCTTACTATACACGTCTATAAACCAAAAAAATAAAAACAATTCTTTTGTCAAGTTTATATTGCTTTCTGTATGATTTTTCAAACATATGACTAAAGATCTCTTCCGTTTCAACACGAACATGATATCATTCTGTCTTTGATGACTTGACACAACATGGTGCCTCCTTTTACCGATAAGAATGGAGAAGATAAGATTCCAGTTTTAACTTCTATGTGTTGTGTTTTGTGGTATGGCCAACCAATTTTAGTGATCCTGCCCTTCATCCATACATGAAATACATGAGAAACCTGAAAGAAAAAAAGCAAATGGAGATTAAGAACCCTTCTATGTTTCATCTCCGTCTCTTCGGTTTACTGATTTATGTTTCCAGGAAACAATGAAATGATTCTTAAGGAAACAATGAACTAATTATGCAATAGCCAGATTGAGTGCCACAGACCTAGTTCAGACAAAATGGCCATACCAAGATAGGCCAGATAACAACTACTCTACCACACCTCAATCCCAAAACTAGTTGAGATCAGCTATATGAATCCTCATTATCCATGTCGCTCCATTTAAACTAGTCTGAAGATACTCCATTTTGTTCAATTTCTCGCTAAGTCTGCATGAATTTCTAAAGATTGTAGGTCTTTCAAAATGACTTACTTCCTTGTAACTTTTAGGTTTCCTTACTGCTTAAACAAATTCATTAACTATATTTCCATACCTATGACAACGTAGGACTGGCCGACCAATCTCAAGGGGCCTTCTTTCATCTTACATTGTACGCATGCTATGTGCACCTTCTGCTGAATGTGATCGTGTATAATCTTATTTTACCACACATACATCTTAACATACCCATTTTTTATTTTCCAACACTCATCTTGTGGATGTGGTTGACATTACGAGCTCAAAATTCGCTCATTTATAGCATTGTTAGTCCTACAACTGTTTTATAGAACTGAGGTTTCACTTTGATAGGCTTCCTCTTATCAATAACACTCCAATGATACTTCTTGCAGCTATCTTATTTAATTCTATGTTAAATCTTCATCTATCGTAACGTTACCTGGATAATTTCTTTATAAGTAGAGATAAAACACCTGAGTGTAGATATTAGGCATCAAATTCCTGGTCTAATCTCATCTTAACTTCACTTTTCTGATACTAGCTAAACCTGCAGTATATATATTCATCTTACCTGCTGTATAAATATCTCTCTTACTCCAACGTATCCTAAAATCAATTTTCTTCAAAGCATTTTTCCATAACCAAAGTTTTTTACAAACATTCTCGTTAGTTTATCAATTCATACAATATGGTCAGCACTTATCATGCATGCATCATGGATGAAAAATGGTTATACCCAGCTCTAATACATTGATTTAAATAGGTCTAATTTCTAGCATAGGCTCATAGATAGACATCAATTGCCTCAATGATATCATCATGTCAGTAACTTCATTTGGTTTGTTTTAATCAATAGTCTTACTCTCATTAGTAATTTTGCAACAAAAAGTTAGTACCAAAAGAGAAAAGGTAACAGTGCAAGTTTAAGTGGTTTCTCACTGTAGGGATATATAGTTAATACCAAAAGAGAAAAGGTAACAGTGCAAGTTTACGTATTTTCTCACTGCAGGGATATATATATATAAAAGCAAGTCTTTGCATTCAGTGTCTCGTATAAAAAATGTGAACTGTAGAATCCAAGTAGAGATGCTTACCTAAATATGTAGTATATTAGGAAAAAGGAAAGTACGAAGTATCCAACAAGTTTGCACACTTTCTGATTCGATTTCTTCTCAAACACCTAAGAAAGTAAATGGACTGTTAGACTAGCATCTGATAAAAGGAAATTACGGGAAAACATAGCATATCCTATAAGTATGTCAGACACAATCCCAAACACACATGACATAACAACAATATATATCACGTGTGCTTACCATCTTGAACCGATCCATAGTTCCTGACATGATTCCTCTAGACGAATCCATCTCATTCCCCTAATGGAAATAATCCAAAAAACAAAAAGTTAACAAATAGTGTACAAAAAAGATTCAAAAAAAAGCTGCATTACCGAAAAAGTTAACCAGTAGTGTACAAAAAAAGATTCACAAAATTAGCCGGCTTACCATTCGGTCTAGCATCTTGTTGTGGGTCTCCACCTCCTCATGTATGTCACCTGTTAACTGGCAAATATATTATCAATGCCTCGAAGAACATTTAAAATTACATAGCAGATATGCTGGAACTCCAAAACTAATATCATTAGTGCTTAAGAATATTACACATGATATGACAACAGAAAGAATAGCTTTCATTTATAAAGCTCTGAGCATCATGTCATAACTTTTTTATGCACATATGCAACTTCAGTAGGAAAAAGTTTTACAAAAATGTAACTTTCTCAGTGAAAGTAGCACCAGAAATTTGAGCATGAATGATTAGCCTCCAGAGGGTCAATAACACTGAGCACACATTGTTTCTCCAACTTCCTGATTTTCAGTGTCACTTGTATTTTTGGTGCAAGGAGAAAATACCATGTTGTATTGATAGTTGGTAAAACTTGGTGGAAGATAATGAATGACTCAAGCAGAGTCACAAGCACATTTTGAACTTCGTTTTTGTCACTTGGTGTTTATTAATGAAACTTTTTGACTAGTCAAGAAAATAACAGTAGCATCAGACAATGTGGTCCATAAGATAGCAATGAAACCTACTGCTGCCATGGACAGAAGCATGATGTTGCAGTTCAATGATAAACTGTTTGTGAAATTGTCATCATATTGCAGTAATATGTCAACCATCTGGGACTATCCTTTGCTGACACCTCACATAAGGACTGAGTGACAGCTCTTGAAGGTGAACGGAATTTTTCTCCTTAGTCAATGATATTATAAGTTTGTAATTAACAAAAATTCTAGGCACGACCACTTTGGTCAAGTAGATCAAAGATAAGATGCCATGTATATAGGCCATATTGCTCTTCAAAAGTTCTAGCTCTTCTTTTTCTTTTTTCCACAACAATAATGTTCACCTTAAAGAGTTGTAGTGATAAATAATACAGCTGTTACGCTGCAGGTCCAATGACATCTAACTCAAAGAGTTGTAGTGATAAATAATGTTCCTGAAAGTCATCGCTTCATTACTTAAAGCGATGAAGCGAGTGTTAGCGCTTCAAGTGTGAATTCACCACTTCATTGAAGTGTGTGTTTCAACAATGATGCGCAAAGTAATCTCAAGGGGAAGTGGCCAGTTCTTTAGATCTCACTTTGAAGGAGTTGAACCAATATTGACATATTGAATACTGAATTTGTCACTACCTCCATCCCAATTTATGTGGTGATGTTTAATTGGGCACGGTGTTTGATAAAAAAGAAAAACTTTTGAAACTTGTGATTTTTATGTGATGGATGGAGTATTTTAATTGCAATTTGAGCAATATACTGCTAAATTCATACATGTTTAGTATTTTCTAATGTTGTGAATAGTGTGCTTCATTTCAAAGAATTGTGTGGTTCAGTTCAAGTGTTTCACCTAAACCATAAAGAACCTAGTTGCTTTTGCACTTTACGCCTTTAAAAATAAAAGTTTATAAACTTAGTTAGTGCACCAACACCAAGGATCATGTACAACATAACTAGGTGGGCATTTGGTTTGAGGGATTACGAAAGTAGTCAATATAAAATCCTGCAGAGAATAATACAGTGTTTGATTGGAGGGATCAGGATATATATAAAAATAACCCACACAATACTAAAGCAACATTTGGTCGGGGTATAAAATAATGTCCGTATTAAGTGGTGCACAAATTTGTGCATTACTTGTAAGAGTATTAAAGAAAAATATATTCTTAAAGTAAGCAATTGCTACATAATATTGCTTGTATTACTATTCATCGCATAACAATACCTACATTATTATTTACCGCATAACGACCTCTTTATTATTATGCGTCATACAATCAATCCTTGCATTATAAGAAAAAATTTGTTTGCATTATTAATTTACAATCCACACATAACTAGTATGTGAACCAAACTCAAAAGTATTAACTTTTCGTGGTTTTTGAAAATTCTGCTTAATTTCAAAGATAATGAAGCTTGGGCAGAAACCACAGCTACTCAATGGAGTATATGCTCTAAAACAAAGAGAGGAGGTATTATAGAAAATGGGCGGAAAGAAGATAAATAAAATATTGCAAAACTTACTTTCTTTAAAAAGCTGACTCTGTCTTGTAAGCTATCCACAGCTTTGTCATTGTCTCGTTCATCAAGATCACGGGGATAGGAAGATGAAGCCCTTATACCACCTTCCTCAATACTATCATAGTTATCAAAGAGAGCAGCTCTATGGGCTCGATGATCCCTGTGGACCAAGAAGTTCAAATGCAATTTCTAAGGCCATGAAACAAGAATAACAGAGACTTCTGGATATTATGTGTTTGCAGGCAGTAAAGTAACTACATCTATTTCTTTGCTATGTATCTCATTGTACAAGAGACACCCTGCAAAAAGAGCATTCACTTGGCACATAAAAAATGAGATCATGATAACTGAAATGCAATTTTTCATATGTCTTCTATCTTCTAACCCCAGTCTAAGCTTCATTATATGTCACAATACACCCTCCAGATATCCAAATTATTTCTCAAAGTTACGCATTATGAAATCTATCTCAATGCATTTAAGGTGGCATCTTAATCCATCATATTGTCACAATCATGAATTATTCTTCCCAGGTATTTAGCCAACATCTCAACATTGGTAGGCTGGTCGTAAGCATCTATTACAATATTGTTAATTGATTTCCTCCTTCAGACTAGACAAGTTCCTGTTTCAACACTCTTTGAAAGAATTAATTCAGCTACTCTCAACTATGTTCACACCAAGCTGTTCGACTAACTTCCCTAGCAATGATTTAACATGAGCCAAGAAAGAACAGGGGCATCTGCCTGTCTTTTAAGAAGCAGCAAATTGAAACCACAACAACTATGTCAAACTGCAAAAGGTCAGATGAATGTGCCACTAAATAGACAATCCCTCCATCCCAAGGTTCCTCCTTTCCTTCTTTGATGTCTGAACATTGTTGCTTTTTCCACAGATAGAACTTTTCATTCCAAAACTACCCATAACTTTAAGGTAAAGGGCATAATTCTTGAAAGCCTTTTATATATAAGGCAATTGTGGACTCGACATGTAAACTTCCACTTCTTAATTTTGTGAAAGATTTAAAAGTGCCACTACTTATGATCTATGGAAGATACTACGAGCTGAGTGCAAATTCCACGTAAATCTTTGAATTTAAGAAAGAAATATGATATGACATTCACACTGACACCTGGCAGAAGGCTTGTGTCTCATGGTAACTGCGTCAGCAGAGGCGCCATATTATGACACATTTTTCTAGTCTCAGCAAAAACTCAACTTTCTTTAGTTGAAACCAAGGAATACCTTACCATTGATATAACATGAAGACAGAACAAACAATTTCCCTAAAGTTTCTCAGATCTAATAAACTCCCAGTATGTATTTTGCTTAGCTATCCAACGGAGAAATAGATGATACAGAAATATTCACTAGTTCCATGATTTATAGAACTGGTAATCAAGCAGTCCTGGAAACGAAAGTTTATCACAGGAAGTGAGATCAAGTTTAAGTCACTTAAGAGATGAACCCAACAGATGATCTGATCCGGAATACTTGTTTGACAACTATTTTGGTAATAGTGGTATCATTAAAGCTACAAATCTTAAGACGAAAGAAACCCCTTCTCTGATAACTTGTTATTCAAAATTTCCTTTCAACACAGTAGAAATACAGGAACTAACTGCTGTTTCATTTCACAAATGTTGAAGTACCAATTCAGAGAACAAATTTTAGCATTTCTTGTTGATTAGAAAAGCAACTCCTAATTGCAGACAGAAAAATGGCATCCAAAATCACACTCTCAAGTTTAGAGAATTGGTTCAAAAAAACTTATCAACATAGCATAAACCTCAAAGTGGAGAGTTCAGCTCACTTAACGTATTTAACCTGTCCAGTATTTGAATCTAACATTCAGATATATTTTAACAACCCATCCATCCTATGTCAACTTTTATATTAAATCCTCTCTGGTGATTATTGCTGCTATTAATAATCTTGACCGAGTTATGTGAAAACCTTCATATTATCATTTCACCAAGTCAAGCACAATTAGAAAGGGAGCCAGAAATGCACCATCTATTTCTTTAACCTGAAATGGACCGATAAACATTCTATTCTTTCTTCAAGTTTAGTGGTTACGATATCATTGGGCAATCTTACGTGCAAACTAACTCTCCTTGGACAAGGGACTTCAAATCTTCACGGCATAGCCCCAACAATCGAACTGATCAAATTTGTTTGTCGTATTGAGATTCTTTTTTCATTTTTAATGTCAATTAACTTAAATGGAGAGTTATAACATCACTGTATTTGCTAAACCAATAATCCCAATAGCATTTGAGAATGTTAATGTCATGAGATAACCCAGCAATTTCCTACACAATTTTGAACTAACCATGTCCTTGAAAGGGGAAAAGAAAGAAGAACACAAACTACTCTTTCTATCTCATTTTATATGACAGAGGCACTATTTGGGGAGTCTTAACATTCTTTTTAATCAGTGTTGTCCGCTTAAGCCCTGAAGCAACGCACAAAACATGTTGAGCGGTTCACCTCATCATCAAGGTTCTAGGACATACTTTTCCTTACCGATGAGCATAAATCCGAAGACGAGACACTAAACAATTGATATTTCACTTTTATCTTAGTTATTTTTTTTTTCAATTTCTTTGTCTATATATTTGTTATTCATGCTTATGATTATTAAATCTTGGAGTACACATACACATTTGTATTTTTTTCTCCATTTGTGCCTTTCTTCAATAAAGCTAACCTTTATTTGTGCTTAAAGCTCCAAAAGACCTTGTCTTTGTAAATTTTATTTCAACTTAAGTAAATAGTACATCACTATCACATTCACCAAAAATATTAGATACCTTGACTCTACTCATCATTATTTTCCGCAATTACAATTGCACGACAATGCAGAAATACTCCAAATTGTGAATGCGTTTAACAGAGAATCGCAGAGACTGACTGACCTCCGATAACTCATTGCAGAAACCGCCGGCCACAGTTCTCGCCGGTGATCCGGTTGAAACTATGCATACACGACAATGGAAGATTCTAGAAGCCGGAAGTAGAAGTCTGTAATTGGAATCAGGAGTTGGACCAGCAATTGCAGATCTGGAAATTTTCAGAGGGAAAAATTGGTACGTTTTTGAGTGATAAATACAAATCGAATTGGAAATGTTGGGAAAAGCGACTGAAATTTGAGTTACAATGGCGATAGAAGAATATTGGACGTGTCGGTGAATAATAAAAAAATATACTATAGGTTATTATATTAAATTAATATACATTTGATATGAAAAATTAAGTGAAAAATTGATTTTTTTTATTACCTAAGATTCTATTACTGATGATAAAAAAAAATTGTTGTCTGTATACATAACTTAAATTTATTCAAATAGTGATATTTTATTTTATATGACGGTAAATGAAATGTTTCTTAAATAGAAAAGAAATGGTCATTTTAGATTTCTTATATGTAAAAATGAAAAATGGTTTATAAGCATGTGTAAGGATTATATGGCTCTACCATGAGAATATCAATCTTAATCAAAGGTCTCGAGTTCAATTCATATGCTTAGAAGATAATAAAGGGATGTTTGCTGTTTTTAAACACAAAACAATTGATCCTTTTTGTACTTGATTCACAACCAGCTTGTTAGTGTTCATTAATAAAACTTTACCTTTAACAAAAAAAAAATTATGACAATACAGTTTGAGGGCAACCTTCCAGCTTCAGAATTCAAATTTAAAGATTTATAGGCACCCATACATCAGTGTTGCAGGAGCGATTTGTAATAACATACAGTGAAACATCGCCTCTCTACCTCCACAAAGGTAGAGATAAAGTCTGCGTACATCTCACCCTCCCAGACCTTACTCGTGGGATCACACTGAGTATGTCGTTGTTGTTGTACAGTGAAACATCATACAGAAACTTTCTGTGACATAGACCACTGTGGCTAATCTTGGAAGAAACATAATATATTGGATGAATCAACAATTTTCTTCACTTCCAGAAATGAATCCATTCAGTACTCTAAAATACTCCATTGAGTATCTCAATCTAACGATACAAATGGAACAGTAATAATCCGTTGAGTATCTCAATCGAACGATACAAATGGTTAACAAAAGAAGGTCTATTCTGAAGACGAAAAAACATATGCAACTTACACAGCAATTAAGTGGAGGTGCATAAATATGTACTCTTGGAAGTCGTTGCAATGAAATTATCTAAAATGATCAACACCAGAGAACCAGACATCTTGAATGTATGGATCTCTGATGTTGACATCGTGTCGAACTATATTCTAAACTATCATACAAATGCATCAAATTCAAAAATATTACCACACTAGTGTTGTTCCAATGCGAACAATGTGATCAAGAATGAAAAGAACCTCCGAATTGCAGTTGCCACTCCATACAATCTTCAAAATCAATGCTGCTGGCGCAGTCCAATAAAGCATTTTGTTGTTGTTCAAACCGGCATATGTAGTTTAATCCAATAAGCAGCTCGCAAATTACAGCCTCCATCTTCTGACAATCGGCAAAATACAATGTCTGAAGAAGGAGAACATTAGTTCTCTTAACAATCTGTTGCTGCTCAAAGTTCCGTTCGCTTTGCCACCTGATCATATTATGTGCTAAAGGTGCAAGCCATTTGAGTATCTCTTCAAGCCTTTCTTTCCAATCATGCGCAAGAGGCGCATCATATATGGCCAAACCTTTCATATAAGATCTCAGACTCGCCTTCAACGTCTTTCTTAAGCTTGTCGGTAACATCTGATATAGATCATCCCTCCCCTCATCACCAACCAGATGTGGGTACTGGAGCAGCTTTTCTACGACAATAATCACATTCGCGTAATGCAAAGCTAAAGCAGAGCCTCCGACTGTTGTAGGAGGAGCATACAAAGTTATCCTACTTTTGGGACCATGTTTTGCAGCATTAGCCACACAACTCTTTAGCTGTCTAGTATCTCCGCTAAAACGGATACTACCAGGGGACCTATTGAATGAACCCGAAACGCTAGATTGCTCCCTCTTCATACCACTTGAAACACTACAACATCCAGATATCTGACTACTTCTGTCATCAGTCCCAACATCATTGTCGAAATCCATTTTTGAAGCAGAACTCAAGCTCAGACATTCCATGAATAGTCTCCCAGGTCCCATTCCACAAGCAAAATTAAAATTCTCAGTACCAAATAAGCTCCCTTCATTTCTTCCAACCTTAGTTTGAGTACTATGGCTCATGCTCCTTTTCCCCGACACCCCCCTCTCAGTTGACCCCGATCGATAGCTTCCATTATTGTTCCTCAATACAGGCTTCTTGAAATCAGCATCCATGACTTCAGACTTGCTATCTGCAACAATTACACCAGACTTCTCATTGAATCCTCGATTACCTAAAAGATCCCTCTTTACGAGAACATTATTGCCAAACACCGTACTGATCCGAGAATATACAGTACACACAGTCCTAGCCAACAGTTCAACAACTTTATCATAAGTCTGATTCCAAAGTGAAACATCTTCTAAATGCCTCACATCTTGTTTCTGCCAAGCAAGTTTCTGCTCAAATGCCTTTCTACTTTCCTCATGCTGATTCTGCTGAAATTTCTTTGTTGCCACTTCCAATTCATTCAAAACAGCCATCTCACAATACAAACTAGCAGTAGAATTCACATACCTCTCCATTTTCCTAACCATCCCCTCCATATCTTTAACCAAAAATCCCAAATCCTTCACATCAATAACACCAGAAATAACATCACCATAAACATGCTGAAACCCTTGTAAGGCAGAAATTGTACATTTTTTCCCAAGCCTAGACACTACACTAGCAACCCTATTCAAATCATCAAGTTTTTCAACAAGTACTAATTCAAGAAGCTTATCTTCATCATCAGAAACTAAAGCCTTTATTCCTACAGACTTAAAGATCTCATTTTTAAGCTTAAGAATCTCAGAATCAGTCAAAGATTTATGAAGATGAATAATCTTAGACATCATATTAGCAACTTCAAATGATAATATCCCTATAAACAACTTCTCTTGTTGAGTTTGTTTCTTCATAGATAATTTCTTTGAATTTTCAATAAGTAAAGAATGTTTCTTGACATTAGTACTTACCTGACTACCCATCCTCAAACACCAAGGCTCAGCCACCATTTTCTTGCAATGGGGTTTCAACAGATCTACAAAAAGAGTGAAATCAAGAAGAGAAATGCAAGAAAACAAGAAAATTGAAGTGGGGTTGAAGTATTGAAGGGTAAAAGAATGGATTTTGATAGTGGGTTCATTGATTTTTTGTGCTGAAAAAAGTGGGAACAATGTAGATGAGTTTCAAGTAACGCGCATGGTGTGAATGGTGGGGAAAAAATGCAATTGATTTTGATGCACTGAAGAAGAAGAAGAAGAAGAATGGAAAATGTTGAGTGGTTACAGAGCAGACTAAAGACTTGTCTCTGCGTGTGAGAATTTGTAATGATTTCTTTTTGAAAAGGCAATGAGAGTTTTGAAGAGGAAGAAGAAGCCAAAGCTCAAAGCTCCCTAACCCACCCCCCACGCAAAACCAACCCCCTCATAACCCCGCACCCCTATCAACTGTACCATCATCCCAAACAAGCAAAGAAGTTTAATGTCGACTAAATCCGAAATCGCATCGAGAAGTGTCACATTAAAAAAGGGATTCAAATTTGAGATCTTTAGTTATAGATAACGAAGTATTTATCACTATACCTCAGCCTTAGTTGGTCGTTACATAAATAAGTTAACTATTTAAAATGTGGTTTCTTCTGTAATTATGATTATCACTCTCAATTAGAAAATGTCTAGAATTTTATAACTTTTTGGGGTGAATATGTATTGATTAAAAGAAGATGATACAATTTAAATAGTTAACTAATTTATGTAATAAACACTTGAGAACAAGTGGAAAAAAGTAATATAACACAATTTGAATCATCGTGAAATTTAACTAAGAAATGAAAATTTATATTTTTAAAAATGCCGTAAAATTTATAATAAAGAAATTTTAAATTATTGACAGTTTTTACTATAAAAAATAAATTATGAAATATAAAGTTAATTATTTTCAAAAATTATATCACTTTGTTTAAATGAATCTTTTTTAAAAGGGTATGATACGAGAATAAAAACAATATAACATAATCTAAAATACTCTGATAAGAGAGAGTTGTTCGAATAGTAAACATCCCTCGCTTTGTGTAGAGGGGTAAAAAAAATCTAAAGTTCTTTTAGTATCTAGTGGTTTTCATCTCAAGAATATATATCATTAAACTTAAATGTTTATTGTAATTCTTTTTCAAATATGGAAAGTGTCTAATAAACTTAAATATAAAAGAAACAAAGGTAATCAATATGATTCTCTTTTTTTCTTTTTTTGGTCGAATCAAATATGATTCATATGCTACCTTTGTAGGCAATATAATTTATTTACTACTTTATTATTTTTTTCTTTTTCCTTTTATGTGTATAAATTTTTTGACCAAATTCACTTCCTTAGCCTTATCGTTTTCATTTCAAAAGTTTTTACTACCATAGTACTATTTGGAAAAAAATAAAATAATATACCATAATTTTGAAACTACCTTAGCTGTACACATTAATATACGCATGGAAAAATTTAATATAGTTTTAAAAGTGGTTTTCATGTTTTCCAAATATATGGGGATAAGGAAGTTAATAAAGTTAATAAATACACTCGTCGTTTTATTATATTAGTTTTCCACATTACTGTAAATAATTTTTTCAGATTATTTGTTAATTTATAAAAATTAAGATATAATCAATTATTTTATTATTATTTTACCCTTATAGCTAATTATTTATGAAAGAGTAAATAAGTTTGTAAAGTTTCTTAAGGAAAATAATAGTAAAACTGTTATTTTTATTTATGATTACGTAGTGGATGTGTAAAGGATAAAGTGAATAACAAATATAAAACGAAGAGAGTGTTACATTATAGAATCATCGAAAAAATAATTATAGATAGACAGAGTCTACCGCAATATTTTTTTTTCCAATGAGAGTCAAACAAAAATTCGATACAAAAGTATGATTATTATTTGCAGATTTCATAAATTTTCCTTATCTTACTCTATAATACTGTTTTATTTTTAGTTAGCAAAAATTAGTGGAAAAAATATAATTGTGCTCCAAATTTGAGTGGTGACTATGAGGAATGGAAATTGTTGTTCTTTATTTATGGTCAATTTATTGTGAATCTAGGGAGGAAAAAAAGTACTTTTTATTGAAGTTCAGCGCTTGTCCGCTGTTTTGTATCTGTATTGAAACTTGATTAATTTAAATTTATGTTGCGTAGGATCTCATTTTGGCAGAAAATGTTATCTACTAAACATTTTTTTGATATCTAGAGCTCGAAAAAAATAATCTCATCCACTGCACTACAATCTTTAATGATATTTGATTTGTATTTTGTTTAAAGAAAATAATGTAAAAAAGTGGGTAAATATTAAATCGTAGGTAGGTTCCATTTGCTTTAAAGGAAGACGTTTTATTTTAATTAACGGGTACTTCACACAGCTAACAGGAATACTAGCTCTACATAGAAAACATCAAAATTAATTAACGATAATAACTTAATTATCATTAAATATGTATTTTTAGAGGTAAGTAACTCTCTTTGTAAATGTCCTTAAAGCCTATAACGACATTTGATCTTATGACAATATACTAATGATGGTAAAGATTTTATCACTCTTTGTTAATGTTTATATTTATTGCCACTAAAAATTTTTATTATAGTGATACGTCTACGATACCTTAAATTATCAATAAATTTTATTTAGGCAATTAAATTATGATACGTAATAATTGAGAACTTGATAAAGTATTGTTCCTAGCATGATCGATCACAAACGTCTATTATACAAATAAGTTAATCACAAAAAAATACTTTCTCCTTTAATTATGTGAATTAGAACATGCATGAATTTTACTTCTCATTGAGATTAATATGTATAATTAAAAATATTAATTATGATATATAATTTAAATGATTAACTTATCTACGTAACGAGTATTTGATTCCACAAATTTGAAAGAGTTAAAAGAAGAGTGTGAAAGAGTGAAATTTCATGCAAAATTTTGCAATGTCAAAGTAGGCACAAATTTGAAGAAAGGAACAAAATGTAAGTAGAAGTGTTGTAAAAATCACAATCATTATTCTAGAAAGTCAAATAGGCACACTGCATCACAAACCAAAGCCTGCTATTTTTGCAGTGAAAAATTAAAACAACTTGTCCAAATTTACCTTTGGATATTAATCCAAAAGGATTTCAAAATTTATATCAAATTAATTTAAAATATGTGGTTTTCATGTATGTATTGATTATTAATTACAATTTTATTTCAACTTATAAAGTATAATAATTATTAAGGTTAAAATTTAAATTACTCTAAATATTGTTTGTGTTACATTGTGCATTTTGGCGATTCGAAAACCAAGTCTTGCGCAAAGTTTTGGTCAACACTTACGGAGTAGGGAGGTCGGGGGAGATCTACCTCAAAATAGACTATTTTTTTATCAAGGTCAAATCGGTGCCCTAGTCGAGTAATTAAAGGACTCAATGTGCAATTTTATTTATCAATTCTTTAAAATCACTTATGGTGGATAGGATAAGTGGATAGGAGCGATAACGACATAAAGTGGAATAAGATATGAACTTAATAATAGCAGAATATAAAAGGTAAACATACAAAGAAGTCAAAAAGATTCAGCATCTACTATAAATAAGAAAATAAAATAAATTTGATCTTATATATATAGTTAGTTTTTTTCGTTCCAAATGAACCCTTTCGGTACTCTAGCTTCGTCCATGGAGCATGACGTGGTCATTTCAAGTCTCTAGAGTAAAAGTTGGGGCAAGAAAGATCAATAGCCATCTTAGGAAGAAAACAAAGAGTGAATATAATGATTTATGAAAAAGATGGAATATTTTTTTCCTTTTGATTTTCTATTCAGTGTTCAGTATCCATACTAGAGCCCTACTATTCCAAATTCACGCCGCATAGGACCCTATTCGGGGGTGGGGGGAGCGTTCCGTACTTAGGATTTTTCCAGAGATGATAAAGAATGAAAAATGAATTAACGATATATTATAGGATCGGGTGTCACGTTCCGACACAGTATTATAGGATCGGATGTCATGTTCCGACACGATATTATAGGATCGAGTGTCACGTTCTGATACTGTATTATAGGATCGGGTGTCACGTTCTAACACGGTGACATTAATGGAAAACATATTGAATTAACTGAATGTACTCAATCTCTAAGAACACTCATTTCTCAAATGAGCGTGGTGTATAGGCATGAGTCCTCGTGTGTGTGCTTGATATTGTGATTGATTACGTACTTGCTTCAGTTGTCACTTGTTCATATTGTTTGTTGTTTGTCACCTGCTAAGTGCTATAGTTGATTTTATACTATTACTTCCGCATAGTTTGTGATATTTGGGTTTTAGGCTGACTTGTCTTGGCGAGAAAAGACGAGTGTCATCACATCCATTTTTGAATCGTGACAAACCAGGACTCGAACTTGAGACATCTGATTAATTAATGAATAATTAAGCAGCCATATTCACTACACCACATTTGTTGATAAAGAAAAAGAGATGAAATATTATTAGTTATAGAATGAAAAGGACTTATAACATCTCCATCAAAAGTAGTTCATTATCTTTTAGATGGGGCTATTGAGTTGGATTTGGTAAGTTATAGTTCAATTTTACAAGGTGTAAAGACAAAATATTGAGATAGAAACTTGACTAAACAATTATGTCAAAAAGATAAAAATATATAGTGGGAGTTGTTGACATTATTATTATTATTTTTCAATACAAAGACAAAATCATTATTCAAAAACAAAGTACACAATGACAAAAAGAGATCTAACCTGCCCAACTAGCTATCCACCTTGAGTATATTGTGGGTTTGGTTTAAATGTCTTTTTAGATACCTCATATTTTTCCACTCATGCATTTTAGTATCACAATTTGCTTTTGTTTGTGTACTTCTTTCTTTTTGTTTTGTTCTTTTTGTCCCATAATTCTTTTTAGTCCACCACAAATGTGAATTAAATGGTCATATATGGAATAGATTTAGAATATATTAGATCATGAAGTCTATTAGAAACTTCTCCATCTCATATAATATAACGATAAACATATATTTATCATATCTCACATTTACATTCGACATGTAGTTGTTGTAGATAAATGAAGCATTATCTCTTAGTAAGAGTGGAGAGGAAGTGACAAAGTTGATCCTTGATATTTGGGGTAAGTTTAAAATAGTCTTGTAAATATACTTTCGAACAATTTTGATCTTTTGAATGTAAATCTACTTTCGAACAAAATTGAGCCTTGATATTTAGTTGATGATCTATGAGAGAATTATTTTCTAATATTTCATAAATGTTTTAAATGAAATTTGAAGCGGATTAATGTAATTATTTTTAAAAAAAATTTATCTGATGTCCAATATTTATTTTGAGATCTGATTAATTTGTATCGAAAACTTTTGTATTGAAAAGCGAAACACTTCCTATTTAAGACGATTTTATATCTTGAGCTTGAATCTGAAACCTTCAATTAAAATAAAAGAGTACTTATCACTTTACCTGTGATCAAAATAATGGATTAATATATAGACATATGTTGGACCATTTTATTTATGTAAGTGCCAAACCATATAAAGGTGAGTGCTCTTTTAAAAAGACTGTTTAACATACCTTTAAATCAAATGATGATAATCAATCCATATGATATATCAAAGTTTCATCAAAAGAAGTGAAAAGTAGAAGCATAAAAAATAAAAAATAAAAGGTAGGCAAAATCATACTACTAATTGATTAGGTTAATTCTTGGTTACATTAAAAAGCTAATATATAGTTGATTGGTTGTTTCATAATGGTTAACTAAATTGATGACTTTTTGTTGTCAATTGAGGGGTACAATATGTCAAAAAGTAGAATCTAAGTTCTAAGTTTAATTAAATAATTAAAGAACAAAAGCACCTTCTCCATGATATTGACATTTTTTTTTAAAAAAAAAAAATCAAATTAAAATTCTTAATATTTTAAAAGTTTGTGGGGCTAATTTCAACAGTCTTTTAATATTCTTCTAGAAAAACAAAAGTTACTCGTTGAGAAAATGGAAAAAACGGTTAAGGAAAAAAAAAGGAAGAAAAAAGTTTAACATGTTTATGGAGGGAAACTTGTTTATTATTCATTCTATATTCTTCTTGGATAAGAAAAAGAAAAGTAGAAAATTAATTAAGGTGTGTTTGGTATGGAAGAAAAAATATATTTTACATTTTCTCATGGTTGGAAAATAGGGGCGGGCGGCTCAATGAGTTTGGTGGCCTAAAGTCAATATCAACGGAAGGTTTAGAATTTTTGGGTCTCATCTTTTCTTAAGCTAGAGAATTTGCGTCCGAGCCTCAGAATTAATTTTTTTTGCTAGAGAATGTTTTCCTCTTTAATCGATTAATCAAAAAATTCAATAGAGATACCAAACATTGGATATAAAAAGTTGGGGCCTAAAGCTCTTGCTTTATTGGCTTGTTCGTCTAGTCGTCGACATAGTTTGAAAAATATTTTCTCTAAAATAACATGTTTATTACTAGAAAAAATAATTTATATAAATAGCATTTCAAATTCATTTGTCTTTATCTCGTCACTCACAATTTGATTCGCATCCCATGATTTTTCTTTAATGGTATATAAATAGTTTTAAAATAATATTCTTTTATTTACTTATCAGACAACAAAAAAAGAAAAGGCAGATGAATCACTTTTTTTTCTTTCTCAAAGAACAAATTTTTCAGAAAAATATTTTTCATTAAGAATATTTTAATTCATAGCAAACACAGGTTTATTAAGAAAAGAAGAGGAAAAAGAAAATATTATTTTTTTGGAGAGGCCTATCTGGTGTTTGGTATCTGATTATTTTGAATTCACGCCGTGTAAAATTATTCAAAGATAAGTACTTATTATCAAAGATTTTTTCAAATTCAAGACTTAAACCCGAAATTTCTAATTAAGAAAAGAGCAGTCTCATTCACTGCACCAAATTTTTTGCAAATACTTGTGCAAGTTGTAATGGTTGAAAATGAAATCCAGAGGATTTGTTATAACTTTCTTTTTGATAGATTAGAGAAAATAAAAACCAAATCTGTTTTAGGTAAACAAGATTGGAAAAAAGAAAGAGAGAGTTGTTGTAGAAAAAGTCCATAGAAAGGGTTAAAAAGATATTTCCTCTTGTTCACAATGACTATTTTAAGGTTTTGACAAATTCATTTTTAAAGTCATGATTTAATAATTAAAATAATATTATTTGTTTCTCCTCAACATTAACTAAGAAATATTGAAAGACCTTTTAAAAAATTGTTGTCTTTTATTAGATTAGATATAATAAATTTGAAACAATATTTAACTTTCCTGTTTTTTTTAAAAAAAGTTAGTCATTTTGAATCAAATTTGATAAGCTAAAAAATCACTTATTTTAATTCTAAAAAGATCACTTATTCTAAATATTGTAATTTAAAAAATAACTTATTTTGATTTGAATGAAGTACTGACAGAATTACACGTGCAAAATCGATATTTCACCATAATTTTAGAAGTTTTTAAAAAAATAACTAGTCTTTTGATTCCCCTTTCCATAATCTAAGGTCGTTTCCTCCAAAAAAAAAAATTGAAAGAAAAAAGGTAGAACTTGAGCTTAATCCACTCAAATGATAAACTTATAAATGAAACATTATTACTTCATAGTTTATTTATTTTCTTGGGAGAAGATAATGGATTAGCTTGTTGAAGAAATGAAAGATAAAAAGTACTCCATAAAGACTAGCTAAAAACAACTTTTTTTAATGACCAAAAACAAAAACTTTTTGAAATTGGAGTCTGTCAACCAAAGAAAAGTTTTTAAAAATGTAGACTTTAGAGTCCTAATTAATTAATTAAATAAATAATATAATCAACGGTAGAGTGATCACATCTCCCAAATTCAACATTCCATTATATATTAAAAAAAAATACATTATATTAATTAAAAGTAAATGCAGATCATTGAAACATAAATAATTTCGTACAAAGAATTTGGTAAGCTAGCTTTAAAGTTATAGTTCTTCATGAATTATATCAGTAATATTAGAGTCATTCATAAGTTATCACCCTCCATGCAGATCATTGAAAAAATAAGTATTGAGTCCACTTTCTAAAACAAATGAATTACGACAAGATAAAAAAATTATTCTCAATATTACGAAAATTTTAATAAAAGCCTTTTATTTTCTTCTCGATGATGAAAGTTTTATTTTATCATAAAGTATACTAAATTGTTAATTTATCACCATTATCTTTTCTTAACATGAAAAATATTACTTATTATTTTTGTGTAGTCATTCGATTAATATTTGAAATTTATTTGACTCGACTAATTAAAAAAAAACTCTAAAGAATTAGTCGAATTATAATGTCCATGAGAGAATTCAGTTCCTCCAAAGCTTAGTGGTGAAAATAAAGGGGTAATAGAATTTAAAATTTATGATCTTATTTAAAATTCTATTATAACTCATTTAATTCATTGAATCTGAAATTAACAATTTGTACATATTTAACTCTAATATTCCACACATATATAAAGTCTGATTTAAAGTTTGTTGTTTGCATCTCCCAATTACATACACCAATTAAATTCAGTATTCCATTATTTCTACTTCTTGCTAAAATATTTCCCCCTCCTTTCCCTTTTCTTTTCCCACATAAAAAATTTCAAAAGAAGTTTTTTTTTTTTTTTTAAAAAAAGGTAATTAATTTTTCAAAAAAAAAAAAACAACATTCAAAAATTAAATAGGAGTGATAATGAGCCACCCAAATGAGTGGTTTTGTTTAGCCTCCATTCCGCCCCCTATATATTAAAAGAAAACCTAACTTCATTTTAAAGTTTTTGTAAATTAGTTTAGTTCCATATAATCATATTTATATACAGAATCAGAGTCAAAATTTTAATTTTATGAGCTTTAAATTTTTAAACGATGATTTAATTTAAGTGTTAATACCTAAATTCTAAATTTAGTATTTACACAAATCTGATAAAAAAAATTAAATATAAGTGTATTATTTGAGTAAAAGATACTGATTTTGACTGAATTTATATTTGAATTTTTAGCTCCGCCCTGTTTATATA
>JAJONQ010032556.1:0-44927 GCA_036250385.1 Solanum microdontum | reverse complement strand
TTTGTTTTCTATAAATAGGACATGTAAACCTCGTTTTTGGGGGTTAGACATTATTATTCTATTTTTTACTTTGTGACTTTGGAGATTAAGTTGCAACCTTAGCAATTATTGATTCCTACATTCGTGTTGAAGATTTTGGCTTCGCAATTCAAGTTGAAATTCTGGGTTTATTATTCTCATTACGTAAGTTCATGATTTATTCATCTAACATTATGAATTGTGTTCTTGCTAATATGAGTAACTAAATCCACAACTAGGGTTGTGGGAACCATGAGCTATTAACAAAGTATGAATAGTAAATAAGTAATTCTTGAATAGTGTTTAGCATGCATTGATAATTCTTTCGTTTAAAAGTCTTTTTAACGAGTGCACACTTTAGAACTCGCCTTGTTGCTACTTGCCGGAACAAGGAGGTAATCAACAAAAAAAGAATTATCAACATAGATTTAGTATGATACTATCTAATAGGCTAGTGTCGATTGGTGCGAAATAATAACTAAGCCAAACATCGATTATGATGTCTAATATAGGTAAAGGTAAGGGTTAGTAAATTATACACACGTAGCCGAATCAAGGTGCGGGGTGAAATTGTCTAGATGCCGGATCAAGGATTTAGAGATACCTAACTTATCACTTTGCATGTAATACACTAGGAAAGGATTGCGATTACTAGGATTACTTCGTTATGAGCTTATGAGGAACACGTTTATCCTAGTTAATTTTCTCATCTTGATAACAACCGAAACTGACTTTTGATTATTGATTACTTACTAAATTCTTACAATTTGTTTCACAAATTCCCTCTTTTTATTTCTTGTTTCTGGAAGTATTTTGGCTAATTGAATATAATTGTTGGTTAAAGTAAAGTCTAAACCATTTTCCTCGTGGGATCGACCCCAACCTACAAGTTGGGTTCTTTACTTGATAACGATCGCTTATACTTCTTTAGGGAGGTGTAATTTGAGCATATCAATACTCAGAAGTAACTTCAAGTACAGTTAGTGCTCAATACCATAGGCTTCCCCTTATTTTAACTGCTTAGACTATCCAAACTAGGTTCTAGGATCACTATATGACTTTATTGGCTTGTAACGTAGGCTTAAGGTCAGGTGTGGTACATTTGGGTACTTTTTAGTGACTTTCTGCTCTCCTTGACATTCCATTAGGCTTTCTACCTCTTTTGGCCCTATTTTGACATCCTACCATTGTATCTTCTTTCTCTTGATTCTCTTCAACCATGGATGTGACTTTAGACTTTGTAGCTCTTTATTTTTCACTTTCATCTTTTTCTTGCGTTTTATTCTTTTCTTTATAGCTTTCAACAAGTCACATCATTTCCTGTCTTTTCTTTTTTTTTCAACATCAAACTCTTTCCATACCCATTTTTCTTTCGGTTTCCTGTTTCATAGCCACCCTCCACTTATGGATTTTCCATTGGTTGAGGTGCACAATACCCGTTGTTGGCTCAGGGGCAAGATTGAGGTTACATTTTTTTACATTAGCCACCCTCAACTTAGGCTTTTGGCCTAAGTTGAGCTGCACATGTCCAAGGAGAGACTGGGGCTAACATAGTAGATTAGGGGAAGGTGAGTTAGAGGTTTAGAAAGAAATGGTCTATTTTAGGATCAAAGCATTTAGATCAAAGGGAGAATTTATTTCATTTGGTTGGATTCTTCTTTGAGGCAATTTGTGGACGTATCAGAACAAGGGCCTATGATCACTTCCTAGCGTCTAGAGTAAATTGTCTTAGAGACTAACCGGGCAAGTTCTAGATTGGCACAAAAACCATCTGAGCAATCAACTATTCTCAAATACTCTCAGCTCATAGTTTCATTATCAGATTATCAGATTACCCAATTCAAGTTTTGGCTTAAGTCATGCCATCAAGTTGATTCATTATCATGTCATATTCAGAGCCAACACATTCAACTCATTCTAGCCTACATATTTTAGCACATATCACAAAATTTTTGGACCGGTATAATTTTTTCACAAAAAAGCTTTTGCCATCATGCTTCATTCTTTCTCATCCTTCTACACATACAATCCTAACACCTACTGGTTCAACAGAAATTAAGCAGTCTCTTGGGGTAAAAGAACACAGCCAAGAAAACCCCCACAGAGGATTATGAGTTGGGTTGTTCAGACTTCACCCTATCACACACAATCCATTTACCCCACCCATAATGAAAAATAGGTGCATTGTCCCCAATTCACACAAAAGCAGTAAAAAGTAATGGATTTGGATGAAGTAACCATGTGGCGCATAGCGCCGATGAGCCATCAACAAGCAGGTGGGTCCAGTTTCCAGGAGCCAACTACAGCAACATTGGGGCCACCTTCAGTACTGCCCATGTAAGCAATCACAACACCCTCAGTAGTGCTATCAATCATTTTAACCGTACCCTCAGTAGTTCTCATAGCATGACTCTCAACAGTCGGAACCTCGACAACGGGCACAAAACTAGAAGCCCCATGTGTTCTCTCATGAACCTTTTGCTAGCGCAACTCCCCATCTATAATAGAGACTTTGCGAGTCTGTTCAGCCCGCTGGCGCTCCCGCTTCTTTACTCAAGCCTCGTTAGTAGTGTCAAAATTTTAACTAGAGCGGTGTCTCTTCCCAGAAGCATGAGTGGTCTCAGGCTTTGTATCTGTATCCTCAATGAATAGAGCATCGAGTACGGTATCATCAGCCAATGCAGTGAGTGTAGACTCTGGCTCATTTGTGGACGAAAGAAGGATGGAATCAATGTTGGCCCGTAGACTGTCCAACTCAGTCCGAATAGAGGAAAAATCTGTCACCGGGGATGGCCGTGCGAGTGCTCTCAACTCAAAGGCATCCAAGCGGTTATGAACGGCCTGAACCTTCTCATCCATCATGTTTTCCATCCTCTTCTCCATCCTAGCCTCGGAATCTGAAATGGACTGCTGCATCCATGGCTTAACATGGTTAAATAATGTGGACATCTGCGCCCCCAATTTTTAAACTCAAGCTAATGGCACAACTGAGGCTCTAGAAGGCGGGGTGGCTCTACATGAGATGAGGGTTGACTAGAGGCCTGAGAAGAGGAGCTTAGGGCATCATCAGTGTGGGCTGGAGGGGCAGGCTCATCACCCTGCATCTACTCCTCAACAGCTACTAAATAAGTACCCAATGGCACATCGATCCGTGGCCCTCTGTGAGGTACTACCAAATTTACCTCGTCCCAAATCAGGCCAATATCTAGGGTCCCCATTGCCTCTATCAATTTGTCACAATACCAGATCGGCACGCCATATTCTCTACATAGTTGAAAAATGCGGCACGAAAAATGTTTAGTAAGGGAGGTCTTAAATGCCTTCTCATGAATCTTTGCAAGCAGCATGTGGGCGAAGTAAATCTCGTACCCAGCTACTAATGCTGCGACCATTACTGCTCTATCCCATGTAAGTGCATTGTCGGCCTTTGTGGGCGATACTCTATTCTGCACCAGCAACCAAAAAAACATGGCCACCAAATTCAAGGTGGCCTTTCGAATACCCAAACTTGGTTAGCTAACCCACTCTGCACGCTCTCCATCTGCAGCTATGTTCCTGGCCAACAATAGTAAGACAGCCTCCCTCTGTTCAGCATTACACGTGAAGGCTCCACTCCTTACAACATCCCATCTGTAATCAAATTCGGTCGTGTTGAGTGCCCAAGTGTGATCAGGGCCAGGGCCTTAGGAGAATCGGTTGATGATGGTATGCGATATGTCCACTGGAAAACCACGGACCATAGTAGTAGTGAAAGGATCCTGGGCAGTGGGTTTGGACCTCTTGTCAATCGAACCTCGGAGACTGGCAACATAGGAGGCATAGAAATCCCGCACAATCTCTTCACTATTAGTCCCGGAGTCTTGAGCCATCTAATCGCACTTGTGAACCTGAAAAAGCCAGTGGATATCGAGAATAGTGTGTAAACTCCCTGTGAGGACTCTGCACTGTTCAGTAATATGCCAAGCCATCTTCTCTTTCTCATTTCGCATTCTGGCATCACGGTAGATTTGCCATTGCCCCTCAACACACTATTTGTTTGGCTCCCCAGCCACTGGATCAGGGTCGTAGCTTCGTGGCACCGTCACTTCGCCTGAACTTGTGGCCTCATCAGATGAGGCAGCTTTGTCATGTGACCCTGAGCTTGTGATAGATCCAGAACCAAAGCAAGAAGCATGGGCGGGCTCAGAGTAGGAAGCAGATGCAGACTTTGAACCGGAAGTAGAACCAGCCTCAGAACCAAAAGTAGAAGAAGCCGGTGACTCGATCAGTGTGTTCTCCCCATCTGACTGTGAGACAATGACTACGTTGGTGATCACCTACCGGGATATAATACAGGTAGCCCGACGTGCAGTAGGGGATTTCCTAGTGGTCAGTGCAACATATGCTGGATCCTTTTCTCCATTCGTGTTATCATCAATCAGCATAAAAGTAGGCTGCACGGATTTCGATTCACCCCTTATGGAGTCGGAAACTTGCTTCTTAGGCGCCAAGGGACCTGGGATCGATCGACACCGTTCACAGTCCGTGGAATGAACCACGGACCGTCGATGGGTTCCGTAGATCTCTACACCTGACTTTTTTTTTGAAGATTTTTGTTTTTCATCCCTGCACATGTAGCACCCATTAGGTCTTTGTTATTACATTTTCTGGACTCTTTTAGACACGGAGTCTATGTTAAATCTAGCCAACACTACCCAAAAGAAAAGGAACACCAAAAACCAACTAAAATAAGAAAACTACTAAACTGAAAAGAAAAACGTACAGTTGGATAGATTGTACATCTTGGGTTGCCTCCCAAGTAGCACTTGATTTAACGTCGCGGCACGACGCAGGTCTCTTGATTACTTAGAGTTCATCAAAATAGTAGTCCTCACCAACTTCTTGCACACTTTCTGCGTTTCCCAAATAGATCTTGATCCTTTGCCCGTTAACCATGAACCTTGTTCCTTCACTATTCTCCAGCTCAACGGCTCCATGGGGGAGCACTTTTGTGAGCAAAAATGGCCCAGTCCATTTGGACTTGAGTTTGCCCGGAAAAAAGCGCAACCTAAAGTTGAAAAGAAGCACAACATCACCCACCACAAATTCTCGCTTTTCAATTCTTTGATAATGATACATCTGCATCTTCTCTTTGTACAAGGCTGAAATTTCATAAGCTTTTAGGCGAAACTCATCAAGCATATTAAAGTCATTCATTCTTTGATTAGATGCGGCGCCCCAATCCAAATTTAGCTTCTTCATCGCCCACATAGCCTTATACTCTAGCTCTACCGCTAAATGGCAAAACTTCCCATATACAAGTTGGTAAGGAGACATACCTATTGGAGTCTTGTAGGCAGTGCAATATGCCCATAGACCATCATCAAGCTTTCTTGACCAATCTGTTCTATTAGCATTCACAGTCTTCGCCAAAATTTGTTTGATCTATCTGTTGGACACTTCAACTTGCCCACTAGTCTGCGGATGGTAAGGAGTGGCTACATTGTGGCGGACACCATATTTCTCAAGTAGCGCCTTGAATAACTTATTACAAAAGTTGAAACCTCCATCATTGATAATCGCCCTAGGTGTACCAAATCTAGAGAAGCTATTATTCTTCAAGAATGCGGTGACACTTTACCTTCATTGTTGGGGAGCGCAACTGCTTCCACCCCCTTCGATACATAATCAACTGCAACAAGAATATAATTCATCCCATGTGAACTCACAAATGGACCCATAAAATCAATGCTCCACACATCAAACAACTCTATGACCAATATAGGATTCATAGGAAGTTCTTGCCTCTTTGAAATCCCTCCTTTTCTTTGGCAACGATAACTAGACTTGGTGAAATAGTGAGCATCTTGGTAGATGGTAGGCTAGTAGTACCCATACTGCAAAATCTTATGCGCAGTCCTAATACCACTATGATGTCCACCAACAGGTGATGAATGACAAGCCTCAAGTACACTCAACATCTCCACCTCGGGTGCACAACGAGGAATAATCCCATCAGCACAACTACGTTACTAGTATGGCTCATCCGTAAAGAATTTCTTGATATCATGCATAAACTTTTTCCTTTGGTGAAAAGACAAATCCGGGGGCACCAAATCACTTGAAAAATAATTAGCAAAGTCTGCGAACCAAGGAATTAGACAATGAGAAGCAGCCAATACATGTTCATCTGGAAAAGCATCATTAATTTCAGCCATATCACCAAGCTTTAGCATAGCCTCTTCCTCTAATCTGGACAAGTGATCAACAACTTGATTTTCGGTCCCCTATCTATCTTTTACCACGAAATCAAACTCTTGCAGCAACAATACCCATCTAATCAGCCTCGGTTTTGCATCCTTCTACGCCATCAAATACCTCAATGAAGACTGGTCAATATGCACTATGACCTTAGTACCTAGAAAGTAGGATCGAAATTTCTCGAATGCGAAAACCACCACAAGAAGCTGTTGTTCAGTCACAATATAATTCTTCTTGGCCACATTTAGAGCTTTGCTAGCATAGTAAACAGGATGAAGAATTTTCTGTCTTCTCTGCCCTCATACTAAACCCAGCGCCATTCCACTCTTATCACACATTACCTCAAACGGTTGTTCCCAATCCAGTGAAATAATGATTGGTGCAGTAACCAACTTCTCCTTCAACTCTCCAAATGATCTCAGACAAGCATCATCAAAATCAAAGTTATACTCCTTTCCGAGCAGTTTGCACAATGGACGTGCAATTTTAGAGAAGTCCTTGATGAACCTCTTATAGAAACTTGCATGCCCAAGAAAAGGTCTAAAACCTTTTACAGAGATAGGTGGTGGAAGCTTTTATATTACCTCTACTTTTGCTCTATCAACCTCAATGCCCTTCTCAGAAATTCGATGACCTTGAACTATCCCTTCTTTTAACATAAAGTGGCAGTTCTCCTAATTTAGCACCAAATTGCAGTCTTCACACCTTTTATGCACCTCAGCCAAATGATCCAAACATCGATCAAAAGAGTCACCTACCATAGAGAAATCATCCATAAATACCTCAATAGTGTCCTCCACCATGTTAGAGAATATCGACATCATACAACGCTGGAAGGTCGCTGGAGCATTGCACAACCCAAATGGCATCCGTTTGAAGGCAAAAGTCCCATAAGGGCAAGTGAAGGTGGTCTTCTCTTGGTCCTCCAGGGCTATAGAAATCTGATTGTAGCCCAAATAACCATCAAGAAAACAATACCAACCCTTACCTGCAAGTCTATCCAACATCTGATCCATGAATGGCATAGGGAAATGGTCCTTTTTTGTCCAAGCATTTAGCTTCCGGTAGTCCATGCAGTCTCTCCATCCAGTCACGTGCCACATCAAAACAAGCTCGATTCACTCATTAGAAACCACAGTAATCCCACATTTCTTGGGCACACATTGAACATAACACACCCAACTACTATTTGCAATGGGATAGATAACTCCAGCATTCAACCACTTGATGATCTCCTGTTTAACTACCTCTTGCATAGGTGGATTTAATCTTCTTTGGTGCTCAATACTAGGCTTGTGATCTGGCATGAGTTGGATTTTATGAGAACAAATAGCAGGAGGAATCTCAATAATGTCCGCAATAGTCCACCTAATAGCTTGCTTGAACCTCTTTAACACAAAAACCAAACACTCTACTTGTCGCCCATTCAAATTTGCCGCAATGATGACCGGTAGAGTCTCATCTTTTTCCAAGAATACATACCTCAAATGTGATGGTAGAGCCTTAAGCTCCAATTTTGGTGCCTCCTGAACAGATGGTCTTCCGGGGGGGACTAACGATTTTTCATGTCTAACTCCAGTTTCTTTGGTTTCGAACGATGCGCACACCTATCAAGTGCGGCAACTAACTCATCATAACTGCTGCTACTGCCTCAACACCCAGTCTTTGTTCAATCTGCACTTCAGACCTACTCTCAACTCTATATGTTATCGCAGATACTGATAGGAGCTCACTACTCTTCTTCATAGACCTACAAATATTGAAAGTTGCCTCTTCATTTTTCAGTCTGAACTTCATCTGCCCCTTTTCCATATCAGCTAAGGCGTGACCAGTGGCAAGGAATGGTTTTCCAAGAATGATGGGAATCTCAAAATCGACCTCACAATCAAGAATCACAAAATCCGCCGGAAATATGAACGACTCCAATTTCATTAGTACATCATGGAGCACACCAATGGGCCTCTTCACAATTCTAGAGGCCAGGAGCAACCGCATCGCAGTCGGTTTTGGATCATCCAGACCCAATTTCTTGAAAATGGATAATAGCATCAGATTTATGCTAGTACCAAGATCACACAATGCCCTAGCAAAATGGAACAACCTGATAGTACATGGAATAATGAAGGAACCAGGATCTTCATTTTTCTGCACAAGGGACCTTGCAGCAATCGCACTATAATGTTGCAATCTATCATGAATCTTCGAATCTCACTTCCCTTTTCTTTGTCACCATGTACTTCATAAATTTTGCATACCCAGGCATTTGCTCCAAAGCCTCTATCAACGGAACATTGATTGAAAGGTGCTTCAACATGCTAATAAAGCTGCAGCATTTGCCTTCTTCAGTCTTCTTCACTAACCTCTATGTGAAGGGAGGTGGAGGTCTAGGTATGGGGACAACTTTCTGAGTTACATCCACTTCTTTCTCTGTCACATTCTCGGACTCTCCACTTACCTCGACCGCATCATCATCTTTACTATTCTCAATTTCCACCCCAGAGGGAATAGGTGGATCAATGATTTGCTTACCTCCTAGAGTACTGACTGCCATACAATGCCCATCATTCTTTGGATTCTGGATGGTGTTGGTAGAAAGAGTGTCAGCTTGACGCAGATTTACTATAGTTGAAAACTGAGTCATCTGCTACTCAAGATGCTTGATTGACACTACATGGGCATCAAATTTTTTACCAACACTAGACAAGTCATTTCTAATCTCCTTCACATTCACATCAGTTGCATCAAACCTCTTCATCATCTTCTGCATCATATCCTCAATACGTGGCATATTACTTCCAGATTCCCTAGGACTAGATTCTCGATTTTGAGAGGGGACATAAGGTCCAACCCGATCATTTATGTTGCCATTGTTGTTCCGGTTGTAGTTGTTGTGGCGATTAAAGTTCCCATCCCAGACATATTGACCCTCTCGGTTGTAGTTGCCATAAATCCGACCTTGGTTTTCTTGACCATGACGCCAATTATCCGTAGTGGAACCTTGGGCGTTTGGTCGAAAACCCCCCGTCTGCTCATTCAACGCATAAGCATCCTCTTCAAAATAATAATCCTCTGCCAGTGGTGGAGTCTTAGTCAAATAGTTCACAATATTTACCTTCTCCGCTCCTCCAGTCACATGCTTTAACACCAACTCTAGTTCAATTCCCATTTTTGCCATGTCCTCATGAATCTCATCTACGGGCTGGTTGTTCGTAGTTTGAACGACAAATGTGCTCCCCCAAGTGTCTGACTTTCTAGTGCTCCAAGCTTTATTATTTCGAGATATCTTCTCCATTTTCTCTGTAATTTGTGCAAAGTGCAATCACCATACGAACCTCTCGCAATAGTATCAAGCATTGCCTTACCATTAACATCCTATCCTCCGTAGAAGTACTCCTTCAGAGACTCATCATCAATACAGTGATTCGGGATACCCCTCATGAATGCAGTGAACTTATCCCAAGAACTACTCACAGACTCTCCAGTAATGCTACAAAGTTGTTGAGTTTATCCTTCTTGTTCAACTTCTTTGACACTGGAAAGAATCTTGCTAAAGACGCTTCTGGCAACTACTCCCATGTATAGATTGAGTTGTAAGAGATTTCATTGAACCACACAACAACATCTCCGGTCAATGATAGGGGGAACACACGCAACCCAATGACGTTCAGATCCCAATCCGGTCGACCTATACAACTTTTGCAGACATGATTAAGTTTGGCTTTGTGAGAATGTGGATCATCCGCTGGCAATCCCGCAAAGAAGCCCCTCGCTGTAAGCATCTACATCAAGCTACTAGTCACCACAAATATATGCCCCTGAGGTAGAGGCGCTAGGACAAGAGGTCCATCAGAATCGACAATATTAAGGTTGATTCTAAAATTTTCATGAAGACGTGGTCCTTGTGGTTCCTGTGCCCTCAATGCATCTCCCAATCTATTCTCAACTGGAGCATGATTATTCGCATCAATTACCCTGGAAAGTTCCAATCCTACACCTTCACCTAACTCTCCCCCGATAAGGTTAACCAAAACTCCTTGATTATTCATTCTCCGTAAATTTCTATTCAGTTCGAGATCGTAGGGAGTAAGTGGTTCGCCTTGGCTCCGTGTACTTGGCATACACTAGAGTAAGACCCTAAGAGAGACAAGAGCAAAAGAAAAAGTAATATTTGGAAATATTTAACTAAAGTTCAATAATGCAATTAAACTTAATCTAAAAGCCTTATTCCCTGGTAGCGGCACCAAAATTTGATACAGTCAAATTACACCTCTTTTCAAAAGAATAAGCGATCGTTATCACGTAAAGAATCCAACT
Organism: Solanum microdontum; assembly: GCA_036250385.1. Classification (NCBI taxonomy): domain Eukaryota; kingdom Viridiplantae; phylum Streptophyta; class Magnoliopsida; order Solanales; family Solanaceae; genus Solanum; species Solanum microdontum. Next base: position 34,355 of record JAJONQ010032556.1, on the reverse strand, counting down.
TGTAGGTTGGGGTCGATCCCATGAGAAATATGGTTTAGACATATGTTCAATAACAATTATATTCATTTAGCCAATGTATTTTCGAGACAAATAAGTAAAAAGGGGAGGGGGGTTTGTGTAACAAATTTTGGAACTTATTAAAGTAATTAATAACAAAGATTCAAACTTTTGTTATCAAATTGACAAGGAATCAAGGGCGTATGTGTTCCTCATAAGCTCATAACCCCATAATCTTAGTAATAGTGATCCCTTCCTAGCGTATTACATGTAAAGCGATAAGTTATGTATCTCTAAATCCTTGGTCCGACTTCTAGAGAATTTCACCCTCACCTTGGTCCGGCTACCTGTGTATAATTGACTAACCATTACCATTACCTCAGATTACACGTCACATCGATGCATGGTTTAGTTTTCCCCCTCGCACCAATCGACATTAATTCTATTAATAGTATTACACTAAATCTATGTTGATAATTCTTTTCTTATTAACTACCACCTTGGTCCGGCAAGTAGCAACAAGACGAGTTCTAATGTTACGCACCGTTAAAAAGTCTTCTACACGAAAGAATTATTAATGCATGCAAAACACTATTTGGGAATTATTTAGTTACTATTCATACTTCGTTAATCGCTCATGGTTCCCACAACCCTAGTTGTGGATTTAGTTACCTACACAAGAAAACAATTCATAATGTTTAAAGAATAAATCATGAACTTACGTAGTAGAGTAGAATAATCCCATAATTTCAAAGTAACAATCACCAAAACGTGCTTAGGAAATTAAGAATCGCTAAAGTTGCAAATTAATCTCCAAAGCCAAAAACTATAATAAAAGTAATGATGTCTAAACCCTAAAAATGAGGTTTACATGCCTTATATATAGTAAAATAATTCCTAACTAAAATCAAAATGAAATAAGGAAATAATGTTTCAGGACATGGTTTTCATCAATGATACTGACCTACGGACCATGGATTAATCAACAGTCCGTAGGTCCCTTCCGTGACTGGGGACTTGGGCAAATTTCTAACTTCAAAATCTTCAAATCTTTGAACCAAACGACGGAGCACCAGCATGGACCGTGGATTGATCTACGGTCCGTGGATCCTCCTTCGTAACTCCATACTTAGAATCTTCAATATCAGGTATTGGAAACCCTCTCTGAGTCATTTGACGGATCAATAGTATGGTCCGTAGATCAATCTAAGATCCGTCTATTGCAACCGTGGTTCCACACTTGGTCAAGAATTCCCTGATTTTCCTCCAAGCCTTGCCTGCCTATCTTTAACACCCATGTACGGAGCGTGAATGGACCTACAGTCCGTGGATCACCTTCGTAGATGCCCTTTTCTGCACATCCTTCAGTTGCGTCTCTCAGTTTCCACGTTTGAACATATATCCTACAAAAATGAGAAAAATACATAAAAACCAATACAAAATGGCCCTAGAGACACACAACTCTTAAGTGAAATGTATTAAAAATACCGTAAACTCACGGTATATCAGGGGGTTAAAACTGTAAACCATTTCAAATGGAGTCATGCCAATAGTTCTATGAATAACTCGATTATAAGCAAATTCAACTGAAGGCAAATGTTCTTCCCATGAGGCAAGCATTCCATGCACGACGACAAGAAGCATAGAACCCAAGATCCTATTCACAACTTTAGTTTGCCCATCAGTTTGTGGGTGACAAGAAGTTGAGGGCATCAACTTAGTACCAAGTCTACCTCACAGTTCCTTCAATATGTGACTAAGGTATTTTGGATCCCTATCACTTACAATGGTTTGAGGAATTCCAAGCAATTTAACTACATGCTCAACAAACACAGATGATACATTGGAAGAATCATCACATTTATGACATGGAATGAAATGATCCATCTTTGAAAATCGATCAACAAGAACAAAGATCTTATCTCTACCTCTTTTGGTCCTTGGCAAACCCAAAACGAAGTCCATTGAAATATCAAGCAAAAGTCTTTGAGAGCTGGGGAGGGGAGTGCATAAACCATAAGGAAGGAGGCGTGACTTAGCACATCGACATTCAACACAATGACCACAAATTCGAACAACATCCTTATGCATTTTAGGCCAATAGAATTACTCCTCAAGTATTCCCCTAGTTTTGTCAATAAAAAAATGTCCCGTGAAAGCCCACATCGTGTGCCTCCCTCACAAATAGTTCTCTCCAAGAGCTTATAGGCCCACAAAGTCTCTTTCCTTTGAACAAGAAACCATCGAACTTGTAATAGGGAGTAGAAGAACTATCCCTCATCCACCTTTCCCTCTCCCATTCCTCACAATCTTTGATGATTTGAATAGCCACGATATCCTTGGGATACAATGTCTTCAAGCATTCAAACCAATCAATTTAGAAGAAAAAGTATTTAACAACACATGTTTTCTAGTCAAGGCATCAGCCACCACATTTTCCTTTCCCTCTTTGTATTGGATTAAATAAGGGAAACTTTCAAGGAATTCAATCCATTTGGCGTGCCTCTTGTTCAACTTTCCTTGGGCCCGAATATGTTTTAGGGAGTCATGGTCAGTCCTGATAACAAATTCCTTTGGCCACACGTAGTGTTGTAAATTACCCAAAGCCCTAATCAAGGCATACAATTCAAGATCATAACTGGAATAATTCAAAGTATCACCTTTTAGCTTTTCACTAAAATAAGCAATGGGCTTTTGGTCTTGAATTAAGATGGCTCCAATACCTACTTTACTAGCATCACATTACACTTCAAACATTTTATCAAAATTAGGTAATTACATTAAAGGAGTGGAACTAAGCATGGATTTTATAGCGTCGCAAGCTTTGGCATATTTCTCTCCCCACTTAAATGGTTTATCCTTTCGGATTACCTCGGTCAAGGGGGCAACTATGGTACTAAAACCTTTGACAAACCGCCTATAAAAACTAGCCAACCCATGAAAGATTCTAACATCACTTATGGATTTTGGAGTTGCCCAATTCTTAATTGCTTCTATCTTAGAGTCATCAGCGTCAACCCCTCTTGAACTCACAACAAAGCCTAGGAAAAAAACCTCATCAACGTAGAAGGAACACATTTCAAAATTTGCATTAAGTTGTTCTTTCCTAAGCACATCAAACACACACCTCAAATGCTCAACAACATCATGCATGGTCTTGCTATAAATCAAGATATCATCAAAACAGACAACCACAAATTTCCCTATAAAGGGTTTCATCACATAATTCATGAGACGCATAAAAGTACAAGGAGCATTAGTGAGACCAAATGGCATCACCAACCATTCATATAGACCAAATTTGGTCTTGAATACGGTTTTCCATTCATTACCGAGGTTCATCCGGATTTGATGATAACCACTCCTAAGGTCAATCTTCGAAAACACACAAGAGCCATTCAATTCATCAAACATATTATCTAACCTAGGGCTAGGATGACGATACTTTGCTGTAATATTGTTTAATGGCCTGACAATTAACACACATGCGCCATGTTCCATCTTTATTTGGAACCAATAGGACTGCCACGACACATGGACTCATGCTCTTCTTCACATAACCTTCATTGAGGAGTTCCTCAACTTGCCTTTGTAATTAGCCATCAATACTTGGGCCTTTCCTTTCAACTTCTTCCTCTCCTCCTCTTCCTGGCCCTCGGCCTCCACATGTTCCTCTCAGTCCTCCTCCTTTCCCTTAATTCACTCATTCTTTGATATGCTTCATTTACTTGATAGGGTGACATACGATGAAGAACATATTTAAGATCATTAAACACAAGTGAGTACTTGTTGGTCCTCCCATCATGTTTGGTTAAATTATCATATTGCCAAGGTCAGACGAGCTGTACACGACAAGCTTGCATTGGGACCACATCACATAGAACCGTCCCTTGATACTTCCCAATCTTGAGCTTTATAAACAATTGTCGATGCGCCCTCAATTCTCCACACTCACTCAACTATTGAAGCTTGTAAGGTGTTGCGTCCTTAGTGGTAGGAAGTTACAAGAATTCTACTAAAGCGGTACTAGCAACATTTGCATAACTCCCACTATCAATGATTAAGGAACACACACTATCCTTGATGAAGAATTTGGAGTGAAATATATTCTCTCTTTGGCTCGGATCATCCATGGCCTTACTAATTATTGGTCGTTTCACCACATATAGAGGAACGACGTTCTCTCCTTCTTTGACACAAAGGTCTGGTTCTTCATATTCCCCATCTTCAAACCCATCCTCTTCTTGAGGATCTTCTTCAGAATCCCCTACGATCTCTTCCTCTACACTAAGATATATTTTCCCTCCTTGAATTAGAGCATTCAATCGACTGGGACACTCACACATCATTTGACCCCATCCCCTACATTTGTGACATTGAATACCTTTAGGCAATTTGGAGTTGAGTAATATTTCAAGGAAACTTCATCCAATTCTAAGTGTCAACAATTGCTAGTCAGTATAAACCCAAACTAAATTATTCAGAGTTGAATCCCACAAGGATCAGTACGTGTTGAAGATTCAATAGCAAAGTGTGAACATGGTCAAATAAGTCAATGGAATACACATTATCAAATGAAAACATAGTTCAAATAAAGAGGGTGACACACATGTCAAATAACAGGGAATTTTGGTTCTAATTATCAACTACAGTAGCAGCAAACAATAAGAAAAAATAATAATGAGATGAGTTGTTGGGATGTTATTCGATTATAGGATAATATAGACAAACGGGTAATTGCAATTGTTCGAAAATAACTAAATATTAGTGAGTAAACTAAGTCATAGAGGGAATAAACTTTCTCTCGAACAATTTACCTCGAATCAAGTCGGTAACTCTCGAACACCAACAAGAAAGCAAAATAACACCAGCCTACACCTTACTCTATTCACTCTCTCGAGCTGAATATGTTGAACTGAGTTTAGGGTTAACTCTCTCGAGCTGAACTGATGTTAACCCAGTATCCACTGACCATCAATCAATTACCTTGGTTTTAAAACCTATCTCTCGACCAAATCAAAAACACAAAGGTAGAACTGTATTTGCAACTACAATGCTTAAATTAAACCACAATTACTAATTAAACTCACTTCGAAACAACATTTAACTAACAATTCACAATACCTATAAACTAAATCTTCCCATAATAACATAATTACACCCCAAGAATTGGGGTTTTAGCTAGACATCATAAAAACATAAAAATTGTTACCAAATTGTGTTTCCTTAAACTGGGTAAGATTGATTTCATCCTTACAATGCTCAAAGTTGAAGAAACTCAAAGACCCACTTCCAATTTCTCGTAAGTGAAAAACTTCAATTCTCTAAAGATTAGGAAAAACTAGTCTCAATACAAAGAATTCAATAATAAGTTTGATAATTCATAAACTAATAAAATATGATAAAATCTAATACTACAATTAATGTTTGAAAATGTATTTATAGTAAAAAATAATATGTTGCGAATGACCATTCCGCATAGTAAGTCGGGCTCGGCGATCCGCCCTTTGGTTAGTTCCATCGCCTTTCTACTCTGGCCTTCAGCATCCTGAAGTTCTGTAACATTGGGAGATCCAACACTGCATCAAGAAACAACTCGCCGACAACTCCTTTCTCTCACCTACTTGGTTTTCTCCTTCAAGGCTTGCCACACTAGAACTTTAGGCGGTCAAATAGACATTCGGCGACTAGCCAAGTGGACTTGGAGATCACCAGGTTCTCTTTTCTTCGTTCTTTCAGTTCGCTTCATTCCTTTTTGCAAATTAGTATCAATACTTTGTTGCTTAATCCATACACCTGGAAATCAAGGGTTTTTCATTAGTTATTAGTAAAAAATAAGCATTTGAGGACACTAAAACATTTTAAATAAAGCCATAAATGAGTCCGTATTGCGGACTCATCATCACCCCCAACTTAAACTTTTGTGTTTCCTCAAGTAAAACTCAACTTCAACAGTTCAAAAAAGATGTATCAAAAAGTGTTATACAAGAGTCAAACATGAATGTACACAACAAAACTCAACTTACTCATTCAAGGATCAACTGTGCACTCAAAGGTTCAAGTTGTGACTCACTATTACCGAAGATTCTCAAGTGCACAATACTTGCTTCAAATGCAAGATCAAACTCAACAAAAGTACTCAAATGCCCTCACACCAAGAACCATATTCACACAATACTCTTCAACAATTTAAAGCTCTGGAATCACATACAACTCTCACGCTCACAAAGATGAACACATGCATGACTTCAACCATATGTTTGCCCTTATTTTCCAACCAACAATTGTTTCAGCTCACTCAAGATCATAAAGGTCTTTTCAAGGCTTGTAACGGGGCTGAGTGTAAAGGTATGGTCATTTAGGCTCAGTGGCTGCTTTCCTCATGAAATTTGGTAGGAAGCACACTTTCTTCCATTTTCTTCATCATTCTCATTCATGCTCAAAACTCACCCTATTATTCATTTTCCATGGAACTTTCGACACCTCATTTCTTTTAAAACTTTCACACTTTATTTCTCAATTTTTTTCATTTTATTCTATTCTTCTTTTGTATTTTTTTTCATATGGAGGGGTTCTATAATTCTCAAAACCATGGATCAAGGGAGACCTTTTGCACTTTTTGATTTGCCTTCTCTTTTCACCAAACCCCCAACTTGGGCTTTTGAACAAAGTTGGCTATTCAAACAAACCACATTTTGATTAACGTTTCAAGGACCTTCATCCAATTTTAAGTGTTAACGATGGCTGGTCAATATTAAACCCAACTAAATGAGTTGGGATCGAATCCCACATGGAACAGTACGTGTTCAAGATTCAATAGCTAAGTGTGAACAAGGTCAAATAAGTCATAGGAATACACATTATCGAATGAAAGCATAATTCAAATAAGGGGGTGACACAAATGTCAAATAATAGGGGGATTTTGGTTCTAGTTATCAACTACATCAGCAACCAACAGTACGAAATAACAATAATGAGACTTGTTCTTCGGATGTGATTCCATTGTAGGTAAATATAGACAAACGGGTAATTGCAATTGTTAAGAAATAATTGAATATTAGTGAGTAAGCTAAGCCATAGAGGGAATAAACTTTTTCTCGAAAATTTTACCTCGAATCAAGTCTGTTTCTCTAGAACACCAATAAGCAAGCAGAGTAAGACCAACCTACACATTAGTCTATTCACTCTCTCGAGCTAAATATGTGGGACTGAATTTAGGATTCACTCTCTCGAGCGGAACCCATGTCAACCAATACCTACTGACCATCAACCAATAACCTTGGTTTTCAAACCACTCTCTAGAGCAAGCCGAAAAAACAAAAGTAGAACTGTATTTGCAACTACAATTCTTAAATTAGACAAAAATTACTGATTAAACTCACTTCTAAACAACATTTAAACTAACAATTAACAATACCCATAAACTAATTCAGCCCATCATCACATAATCATACCCCAAGAATTGGGGTTTTAGCTAGACATCATAAAAACATAAAAATCGATACCAAATTGTGTTTCCATCAACTGGTAAGATTAATTTCGTCCTTACAATGCTCCAAGTTGAACAATCTCAAAGACCCACTTTTAATTTCTCGATAGTGAAAAACTTTAATTCTCCAAAGCTTAGGAAAAATTAGTCTCAATACTGAGATTCAATAATAAGCCTAAATATTCATAAAATGATAAAATATGATAAAATCTAATACTAAAATTAATGTTTGAAAATATATTTATCGTCACCAAAAATATGTTGTGAATGACCATTCAGCGCAGTAAGTCGGGCACGCCGATCAGTTCGGTCATCCGCCCTTTGGTCACTTCCATTGCCTTTCTGCTTTGGCCTTCAGCATCCTCAAGTTCTGTAACTTTGGGCGATCGAACAATGCATCACGGAACCACTCGACGACTCACCAACTGCTCCTTTCTCTCGCCAACTTGGTTTTCTCCTTCAAAAGCATGGCACACTGGAACTTAAGGTTGTCAAATAGCCATTCGACGAATCGCCAAGTGGACTTGGCGATCACCAGGCTCTCTTTTCTTCATTCTGTTAATTCTCTTCGTTTCTTTTTGAAAATTAGTGTCAATGCTTTGTTCCTCAATCCATATACTTGGAAATCAAGGGTTTTTCCTCAGTTATTAGCACAAAATAAGCATTTGAGGACTCTAAATCATTGTGAATAAAGCCCTAAGTGAGTCCAAATCTCGGACTCATCAACACCCCCAACTTAAACTACTATACAAGACTCACACTCACAAATATTAGCACATGCATGACTTCACCCATAGGTTTGTCCTTATTTTCAAACCAATAATTGGTTAAGCTCACTAAAGAACAAAAAGGTGTTTTCAAGGCTTGTAACGGGGAAAGTGTAAAGGTATGGTGATTTAGGCTCAGTGGCTGCTTTCCTCATTAAATGTGGTATGACCAACACTGTCTTCCCTTTTCTTCATCATTTTTATTTCGGACACCCCATTTCTTTTACAACTTTCACACTTTATTTCTCAACTTTTTTCGATGTTTTTTTATTTTTATTTTTCTTTTCTTGTTGTTGTTTGGAGGGGCTCTGTCATTGTCAAAACCATGGATCAAGGGAGACCTCTTTGCACTTCTTGATTTGCCTTCTCTTTTCACTACACCCCTGATGTTTGCGTAATCAAGGACAAAACTTCCTATGTAAGTGTCTGCATGGTGCAATAGTATAATAACCCAACCAAGGGTTGGGATCGACCCAAAAGAGTGGGCGTTAAAGTTAGTCGTTAAGTGCAAAGTTTCTAAAGTACATCATAGTTAAAGATTTTGGCGAAATGAAACATAACAAATTAAAACGGGTGATGCAAGCGTCAAGTATCAAATGTGGGTGTATAAGCAAGAAACAACTAAAACAGTGAAAATAAGGAAAAATATAAGTATGGAGACGGGATTCTTGGGATGTGATAAGAATACGAGATAGACTAAATCCTTGGGTACATGATTTTGATAGAAGATCCATAAAATAATTTTGACTAGGCTACACTTTAAAAGGGATAAGCTCTCTCTCGAGCAATTTACCCCGTTTCAAATGTGTTTCTCTTGGACACCCACTTGCTGTATGAAGACCAGCCTACGCCTTAACCCACTCACTCTCTCGAGTTGAGTGTGTGGATATGGGACTAGGGTTCACTCTCTCGAGCTGAACCTCATGTCGACCTACTCGCACTGGCCATCAATTTAGTGGTTTTAGTCTTATGACCTCTCTCTCGAGCAAGCCGAAAACACATATATGAGAATATATTTGCAACTACAACCTCAATAAGTTCATCCACAACCACTAAACGAAATTAAATTTGAACTACATATGGACTATCAGCAAGCAACACCCAACAACTAATCTAACCCATATTCACAAAATCACACCCTAAGAATTGGGTTTAAGCTACGTGTGTAAAAGAGATAAAGACGTATACCAATATTAGTTTCCATCAATGGATATGCAAGATTAAATCTTAAAATAAGCCAAAAGTAAACAATCCAAGAGACCCAAGTCTAATGCGTTGAAGATGAAACCCTTGGAAGCTCCAAGTTCTTCAAAACCTTCCCCAAAACTTAGACAGAATATCTCCAACTTAAGAATCTAAAAACTACATAAATTAGGGTAAAATTCCCTACTAGGGATAAAAACTCAACTAGTATTTATAGTCTCTACAAAATGTGCTCTGAAGAATCTTTCGACGATGTTAGTCGTGATCGCCGATGCATTCGGTGATCCGCCCTTTTGTCTACTTCGTTGCCTTTCATAAGTTGCCTTCAACATCTTTGTGTCTTGGATTATTGGGCGATGTAACACTGCTTCGCATAGTCTCTTAGCGATACGTCGACTTCTTCTTTTCACTGCCGATCTACTCCTTTCCTTCAGGGATCAGCACACTGGAACAAAAGGAAAAAATGTGATCTATTGGCGAATTGCCATATGTGTTTGGCGTATCATAAAACTTCATTTCTTCGTTCTTTCAGCTTCCTTTTGCTCGTTTTTTCTCGATCATGTACATGCTTTTATCTTAAACTTCAAATGCCTGAAACTTAAGGGTTTTCATCATATATTGAGATAAAATAATGATTTGATGACACAATTTCTATTAAAATATAGCCCTAGATAAGTCCAATTTGTGGACTCATCAACCCCCAAGTTAGGCTTTAGGCCTAAGTTGGCTAGTTAAACAAACCATATTATATGAGGATTATAGGTGAATCGATAAAGAGAGGGTTACAATTGTATAAAGTTTCATCCAAAAAAAGGCTAAGGCTGAAAGGATATTCAGGCAAAGTTCACACACTCACAAGGTTGGCCACAAAAGAAGTATAAAGTCAAATTGTTTCAATCTTTAAAATTGTTGCCTACGATCATTTCAAGAGCTTGCATCACTTAGTCAACCGGACCAACAGGGCAAATGCTAGGTGTCATCACACATGGTTGACAGTAAGTTCATCATACAAGGCATTGGCACCAATATCAAACAAGACTCCAGACATTCGCTAGTGTGCAATGTTCATCACAAGAGCCTCCATTTGATAACCAGCTAGTCACAACGAAAATCAAAGAGTTCACATATTGCCTATGCAACTTGACTTGGCCTCATCGTAGCCTCACATTCATTTTTGTTCTATTAAGAGCACTACTAAAGTCATCAGTATTGATCAAGACCGATACTCAAATTTGCACAAGAACAACCATAGTCACCCAAAACCAAGAGGTGGCACAAGTTTTTTCAAAATGGTCAAAAACCATTTATAATTAAACAACGAGCCACAAGCTCAAACATCCGCAAAACAGTGCCAAAACACAATTTACATAAAAAAACCCAATGAATAAACAAAACAATAATCACAAGAGGTATGTATGGAAATACCTCACCCCACCATAGAGAAGAAGCAATTTGTCCTCAAATGTAATAAAAACATCCAAAAATCAATAAAAGTGACAGAGAGGGAGGTAAAGAAAAGTCGTGTCTACACAATCTCTCCATATGTCGGGGCATCAGTACTCGGTGTCACATCAGCAGTACTAGCACTACTAGGGTCAACCAAGGGAGTGTCTACCAAAGAGATATGCAAAGTTGGCTCGACCATGGCATCCTCAATCTCTATATGGCCCTCATAAGAAGCCTCATCATCGACACCAAACTGCTCCTCATCGGTCTCAACTTCAGACTCAGCAACAATTACCTCCTTAATGTGGATCTCATCTCCGGTGGTAGCCAGAGGCATATTTGGTTCAACTGGCACATCACAGATCTCTATTGTCTCGAAAATCAATGAAATGTCGATGGACTTCAGTTGGTACACATCTCTTCTCAGCTCAGCAAACATGGCCTTCAGAGCCGTCACCTCAATAGTAACCCTTTGGCCTTGCTCACACACTGCTATACGTGCCGCAAAGGCATCAATAGTCATACTAAGAGGTGTCACAACATCTGCAAGGGCCCTCTAGATTAAGCCAGGAATTATGGCCTTAAGTCTGGCGGTGCGTTGATTAGTAGAATAGGTTAGCGGGGGCCGGCTAGCAGTAAAAACAGTCGACCTAGGAGGCAAGGGGGTTGCAGAGTTAGTTGGAGTAACATAAGGGACAACACTAGATGTACCTGAAGGCCCAGAGGCTAGAGTAGGTAATACTGCCTCTGTAGGTAGGGTCTGAGTATCAACAACTGGGGAAGATTCCATCGGGGCTACCTTCTTCTTTTCTACTTCATCCTTCAAATACTCCACCTAAATCCTCCGGATGTTTGTACAGGATGTGGCAGTCACTTCCATATCCTCTTCTCATATCTAGCCACCCGAGTTTGCCTGCACAGTTTAGTGATCAACACCAGAAAGGGGAGGCAAGTTTGGCGTTTCTTAGCCTGCATGACCATCTCCTGTGCAATAATCATCCCCAAGTTGAGACTTTTCCATCAATGATGCAACCAAGAAAGGCTACGTTGGCGTGGTGGAGAATCGGCTCATTCTGGGATGGCACGATGGTACTATTAATGAAGCCAATGAACATATTGTTGCTATATTTAGGTTCTTTTTCTCAATGCGTGCTCCAACCTCGAGCCACTTGAGAGTATCGTCTCATATCAGAGGAGCCAACCACTTCTTTACGTCTTATAACATCTTTGTCCGGATGCTATATTGGCAATCATCCTCAATTCGTGTTGAAACCCCCGGGACTACATTGATAGCATCACTATCACATTTCACCTTTTTACCCCTGACAACCACATAGTAAACTGGCTTGAATTTGGCTGTCAGCTTCTTCCCTTGTGGCACCTAGGCACTGTAGAAGTCTCTGACCAAATTTGGAATGTACAAGCCACAGGGCTTAGTGAATATCTGGAATTTGTACGACCTCAGGTAGCTCATGATCTCTGGGTACTTGTCTATTATGCCATCAGTAGACAACATGTTCTCCTCTTTAATAATCCTCAGCCCCTCCGACTTCAGCCTATTCATAGAACTTGAATGACGACCCTGTACTGGTTGTGCTAGGACCAAAGTCTGTGCTGGAGCAGAAGAAATAGTTGTGGCCTGGGTAGTCCTGGTCCTAGAAGGATCATTCATCCTCTTGGATCGCAGCTCCGCCCTCTAGGGTCCTAGTATCTTATCATCCTCATGCATAGAATTGGTTGCCCGAGGATCTTGGTTCTAACCCTCACTTTCAGCAGCGCCATTTTGATTAATGTTCCAAGGACACGTCATCCAATTCTAAGTGTCAACGATCACTAGTCAATATAAAACCCAACTAAATGAGTTGGCGTAGAATTCCACAGGGAGCGGTACGTGTTCAAGATTTAATAGCAAAGTATGAACATGGTCAAATCACTCATCGGAATAGACATTATCGAATGAAAATATAATTCAAATCAGGGGGTGACACGAAAGTCAAATAAATAGGGTGTTTTGGTCCTAGTTATCAAATACAACATCAACAAACAATACGAAATAACACTAATGAGACAGGTTCTTAGGATGTGATTCGATTATAGGCTAATATATACGAACGGGTAATTTAAACTGTTAGAAAATAGCTGAATATTAGTGAGTAAGCTAAGACATAGAACGAATGAACTTTCTCTCAAACAATTTACCCCAAATCAAGTCAGTTTCTCTCGAACACCAACAAGCAAACAAAATAAGACCAACCTACACCTTAATTTATTCACTCTCTCGAGCTGATTATGTGGGACTGAGTTTAGGATTCACTGTCTCAAGCTGAACCCATGTCAACCCAATACGTAATGACCATCAATCAATAACCTTGGTTTAAAAAGCTCTCTCTCGTGCAAGACAAAAACACAAATGTATAACTACAGTTGCAACTACAATTACTGATTAAACTCACTTCAAAACAACATTTAAACTCACTTCAAAACAACATTGAAACTAACATTTAGCAATACCCATAAACTAAATCAGCACATAATCACACCCAAGAATTGGGGTTTTAGCTAGACATCACGAAAACATAAAAATCGTTACAAAATTGTGTTTTCCATCAACTGGGTAGGATTAATTTCATCCTTACAATGCTACAAGTTGAAGAATCTCAAAGACCCACTTCCAATTTCTCGAAAGTAAAAAACTTCAATTCTCCAAAGCTTAGGAAAAACTAGTTTCAATACTAAGATATTCAATAATAAGTCTGAATATTTATAAACTGATAAAATAGGATAAAATCTGATACTAAAATTAAAGTTTGAAAATGTATTTAATGTCACCAAAAATATGTTGTGAATGACCATTCAACACAGTATGTCGGGCTCGGCGATCCGCCTTTGGTCAGTTTCATCGCTTTTCTGCTTTGCCCTTCAGCATCCTCAAGTTCTATAACTTTCGGCGATCCAACACTGCATCGCGGAACCACTCGGCGACTCGCTGACTGCACCTTTCTCTCGCTAACATGGCTTTCTCCTTCAAGTCTTGGCACACTGGAAATTTAGGCGGTCAAATAGACATTCAGTGACTCGCCAAGTTGACTTAACGATCACCATGCTCTCTTTTCTTTGTTCTTTCAGTTCACTTCGTTCCTTTTCGAAAATTAGTGTCAATGCTTTGTTCCTCAGTCCATCTACCTGGAAATCAAGGGTTTTTCATCAATTATTGGCACAAAATAAGCATTAGAGGACTCTAAATCATTGCAAATAAAGCCCTAATTAGTCCAAATCTTGGATTCATCAACACCCCCAACTTAAACTTTTGCTTGTCCTCAAGTTAAACTCAAGTTTAGCAGTTCAAAAAGGATGTCTCAAACACTATTATACAAGACTCACAATCGCAAAGATGAACAGATACATGACATCACCCTTATATTTGCCATTATTTTCAAATCAACAATTGTTTCAACTCACTCAAGATCAAAAAGGTTTTTCCAAGGCTTGTAACGGGGCTAAGTGTAAAGGTATGGTGATTTAGGCTCAGTGGCTACTTTACTCATGAAATGTGGTATGAACAACACTTTCTTCCAGTTTCAAAAAGGATTTGCCAACCAGTCTATACAAGACTGAATTATGAATGCACACAACAAGACTCAACTTACTCATGCAAGGATCAACTGTGCACTGAAAGGTTCAAGTTGTGACTCACCATTACCAAAGATTCTCAGGTTCACAATACTTGCTTCAATGCAAGTTCAATCTTAACAAAGGTACTCAAATGCCCTCACACAAAGAATGATTCCATATTCACACAATATTCTTCAACAATTTAAAGCTCCGGAATCACATACAACTCTCACTCTCGAAGATGAACACATGCATGACTTCTCCCATAGGTTTGTGCTTATTTCCCAACCAACAATTATTTCAGCTCACTCAAGATCAAAAAGGTATTTTCAAATCTTGTAACAAGGCTGAGTGTAAAGGTATGGTCATTTTGACGCAATGGCTACTCTCCTCATTAAATATGGTATGAACAACACTTTCTTCCCTTTTCTCATCATTCTCATTTATGCTCCAAGCTCACCCTATTATTTATTTTCCATGGAACTTTGGGCACCCTATTTTTTTCAACTTTCACACTTTATTTCTAAACTTTTTTCATTTTTGTATTTTTATTTTTCTTTTGTATGGAAGGGTTCCATCATGCTCAAACCCATGGATGAAGGGAGATCTCTTTGCACTTCTTGATTTGCCTTCTCTTTTCACCACACCCCAAACTTAGGACTTTCGCCTAAGTTGGCTATTTAAACAAACCATATTTCATGAGGATTATAGGTGAATGGATAAAGAGAGGGTTACAATTGTATCAAGTTTCTTCCAAGTAAAAGACTAAGGCTCAAAGGATGTTAAAGCAAAGTTCACACACTCACAAGGTTGGCTAGAAAAGAGGTATAAAGTCAATTTGTTTCACTCTTTAAAATTGTTGAATAAGATCATTTCAAGAGCTTGCATCACTTAGCCAACCGAACCAACGGTACATGGTCTAGGTGTTATCACACATGGTTCACGCTAAGCTCATCACATTAGACAGTGGCACCAATATCAAATAAGACTCCACACTTTTCTAGTGTGTAATGTTTATCACAAGAGCCTCTATTCGATAACCGACAAGTTACAACGAGATTCAAAAATTTCACATATTGCTTATGCGACTTCACTTGTCCTCATCGTAGCCGCACATTCACTTTTGTTTGATTAAGGGCACTATTCAAGTCATTAGTATTGATCTGGACCGATACTCATATTTGAACAAGAACAACCATATTCACATAAAACCAAGATGTGGCACAAATTTTTGCAAAAGGGTGAAAAAACCATTTACAATTAAACAAGGACTCACAAGCTCAAACATCTGCAAAAAAAGTGCCAAACACAATTCACATCACAAAACCCAATCTATAAAAAAAAAAAATCAAAAGAAGGAGGTAGGGAAATACGTCACTCCACCACGAAGAAAAAATGATGTGTTCTCAAATGCAATAAAAACATCCAAAAATCAATAAAAGTGACAGAGAGGGAGGTAAAGAAAGGTCATGTCCACACAGTCTCTCCATCTGTCGGGGCATCAGCACCCGGTGCAACATCAGCAGTACTAGCACCACTAGGGTCAGCCAAGGGAGTTTCTGCCAAAGATATCTGCACAGCTAACTCGACCATGGCCTCCTCAATCTCTGTAAGGCCCTCATAAGAAACCTCCTCATCAACACCCAACTGCTCCTCATCGTTCTCACCATCAGACTTAACAAAATCTACCTCTTCAATGCAGACCTCATCTCCGGAGGTAGCCAGAGGCATTTCTGGATCAACTGGAAAATCAGGGATATCTATTGTCCCAAAAATCATTGACATGTCAGTGGACTTCAGTTGGTCCACATCTCTCCTAAACTAAGCAATAGCGGCCTTTAGAGTCGTCACCTCATCAATGGCTCATTTTCCTTTCTCACACACCGCTACACGTTCCGCAATGGCATTAATAGTCATACTAAGGGGTGCCACAGCGTCAGCAAGGGCCCTCTCGGCCATGCCAAGAATGGTGGCCTCAAGTATGGCGGCGTGTTGATCAGCAAAATGGAATAGCTGCCCCATCCAATGTAATGTTGCCTGGGTGAGTAGGGCCTGGCCAGTATCAGCACATAGTCAATCGGCTTAAATTTGGCTGTCGGATTCTTCCCTTGTGGCACCAGGGGGCATAGCGAATAACTAGAATTCGTGCAACCTCAGGCAGCTCATAATCTCTGGGAACCTGTCTATTATGCCATCAATAGACAACCTCGTTTCCTCTATAATGGTCCTCAGCACCTCAGTCTTCATTTTGTTCATAGACCTGGGAGGAGGACCTTGTACCACTGGTGCTAGGTGCACAAATTGTGCTAAAGCAAAAGAGGTAGTGGAGGCCTGGGGTGTCTTGATCCTAGACGGATCATACATCTTCTTGGATAATAGCTCCGCCCTCTGGGCTGCTAGTATCTCAACATCCTCAGGCACAAAATTAGTAGCCTGAGTATCTTGGTGCTCACACTCACTCTCAGAATTGGTGAGGTAAGTGGCATAGATCCTGTCACTATCAGAGCTGGCCTCAGGTGACGCAGGAGCATGTGTTTTTCCTTTCCATTTTCCCTTCCCAGATATGGTGGGAAGCTTGGTAGCCTTAGCCTTGGATGCAACTGCATCCTCATTGATTATAATTCATTTGGCCCTCTTGCGGGGCGGCATGTATCTATCATCCACTTTTGGTCTACCCATATCTACAAATACATCATAGAGAGTATGAAATAGTTCAAACAAAGTTGCAGAAAAACAATTGCAGACAGACTGACCGAATCACTTTGGCGAGCCATGTTGGGCTCGCCAAAAGGATTGGCTCAAAATTTCTCATAAAAAATGGCATGTCGGCAGTGGCGCCATATTACCTGGGATCTTGATAAACGTTAATCTTCATCCATGTTTTAACCACTTCCTAGTTGTCAATCTTGTGTTATGAGTTGGACATCTTTGCCGCCTAGCATTTCAACTTATATATTCGGCATTAAAGGTTGGTTTTTTGAACCTAGAACTTGTATTTAGCAATTTTCACTCATTTTCAAGGGTTTTAATCTTAATGATGTGTGATGTGCGTTTTATATCTTTAATTGTTTGTTTGGGTGCCTATTTTAATTTAATGTTCATGCCTAAGTTGCTTGTATTGTTGATTTCTCGAAATGTGTGCTTTAAAGTTGATCAAAATTATTGGGTTATGCTAAAATTATATTGGGTCTAGTTGGGTGAAGTCTAAGTAACACGCATTTCTTCCAAATGATTCACTTCGCCCAATGACAGAGTGGTTGACGTCTTTCCTAAGGGCTAAAGTCGTCAAATGGCCAAATTTGGCAAAATCTGGAGATGTCTGAGTAACCTGGGGGCATGGGTTGCATGGGTCTTGGTCTAATTGTACTAGTGTGTAGTTTGAATTTGTTTTTGGAGGCTGTAGGGTTGAATTTGGAAGTTCGGGTTGAAAGTAGGCACACTAGGCAGTTTTGCGAGCTAGGTCGGGCTCGCCGAACCACTCGGTGGTTCACCGAATTCCCCCTTATCGCCTTTAATTTCATGCTTGAATAGATTTTGGGTTCTGTAGCTTTTGGCGAGAAGCCTAAGTTCACCGAGTGCACTCAGCGACTCACCAAAAGTCTTTCTTGGTTGCCTTTTCTGCGCCCCTAACCCCTAAAATACACTATAACTTTTGATGGGCTAGTCCGTGATTGCCGAATGTTGTTGGAGATTCACAGAAAGGGCCCTTCCATCGCCGACATGCAAATTTTTCTGAGAAATTTTGAGCCAATTCTTTCGGCGAGCCTGACTTGGCTTGCCAAAGTTAATCGGTGACTCGCCGACTAGTTCGGCGAGTCTTTCTACAACTATTTTTCTGCAACATTGTTTGAACTATTTCTTACTATATATGATGTATTTGCAGATTTGGCTAAGACCAAAAGTGGCTGGTAGAGACAAGCCGCCCTGCAAGAGGGCCAAAGGAATTACAATTAACGAGGATGCTGCTACATCCAAGGCTAAGGCTACCAAGTTTCCCACCACAGGTGGGAAGGGAAAAGGGACATGAATAACACATGCTCCTGCGTTACCTGAGGCAAGCTATGATAGTGACGGGATCTATGCCACTCACCTCACCACTTCTGAGAGTGAACGTGAGCACCAAGATCCTTGGGCTACCAATTTTGAGCTTGAGGATGATGAGATACTAGCAGCCCAGAGGGCGGAGATGTGATCCAAGAGGATGAATTATCCATCTAGGATAATGACTATCCAGGCCACCACTACTTCTTCTGGTCCATCACTGGCTGTGGTCTTAGTTCTACCGGTATAGGGTCGTCCTTCCTGGACAATGAACAGACTGTAGACGGAGGGGCTGAGGACCATTATAGAGGAGAAGAGGTTGTCTACTGATGGCATAATAGACAGATACCTAGAGATCATGAGCAACCTGAGGTCGCACAAATTCCAGCTTTTTACTAAGCCCCAGGGCGCGTACATTCCAAATTGGGTTAGAGACTTCTACAGTGCCCTGATGCCACAAGGAAAGAAGCTGACAGCCAAATTCAAGTCGGTTTACTATGTGGTCGTCAGGGGTAAAAAGGTGAAATGTGATAGTGATGCAATCAATGCAACCCTGGGGGTTTCAACACGAATTGAGGATGATTGCCAATATAAGATCAGGACAAAGATGTTAGAAGACATGAAGAAGTGGTTGGCTCATCTGATATCAAACGGTACTCCTAAGTGGCTCGAGGTTGGAGAACCTATTGAGAAGAAGGACCTAAATATAGCAGCAAGGTTCTGGTTTGGCTTCATTAGCAATACCGTCATACCATCCCAGAATGAGTCGATTCTCCGCCACGCCAAAGCAGCCTTTCTTGGTTGCATCATTGATTGGACAAGGCTGAACCTGGGGATAATTATTGTACAAGAGATGGTCATGAGGGCCAAGCAATGCAAAACTTCCCTCCCATTTTCAATGTTGATCACCAAACTGTGCAGGGAAGCTTGGGTGCCTAGAGATGAGAAGAAGGATATGAAAGTGACTCCCACATCCTGTACAAACATTCGGAGGATTGAGGCAGAGTATTTGAACGACGAAGCAAAAAAGAAGAAGGCAGGCCCGGTGGACTATTCCCCAATTGTTAATAATCAGACCCTTCTCTCAGTTCCTCTGCAGTCTCCTTGCCTCCTAGGTCGACTGTTGTTACTGTTGGTGGCCCCCGCTCACCCATGCGGCATTACTACGGATGGGGCAGCTAGCTCATTCTATTGATCGACACACCGCCAGACTTAAGGCCACCATCCTCGCATGATCAAGAGGACCCTTTTTTATGCTCTGACAGCACTAAGTATGACTATTGATGCCTTTGCAGCACGTATAGCGGTGTGTGAGCAAGGCCAAGGGGACACTATTTAGGTGATGGCTTTATAGGTCGCTATTGCTGAGCTAAGGAGATATGTCGACCAGCTGAAGTCCACCGACATGTCAATGATTTTTGGGACAGTACAGATCCCTGATGTGCCAATTGATCCAGATATTCCTCTGGCTACCACCGGAGAAGAGGTCCAAAATGATGAGGTAGTTGTTGTTGAGTCCGAGGCTCAGACCGATGAGGAGCAGCTGGGTGTTGATGAGGAGGCTTCTAATGAGGGACTTACAGAGATTGAGGAGGCCATGGTCAAGTCAGTTGTGCATATCTCTTTGGGAGACACTCCCTTGGCTGACCCTAGTTGTGCTAGTACTGTTGATGTTACATCGGGCACTCGACTGATGGAGAGACTGTGTAGACAGAACTTTTCTTTACCTCCCTCTCTGTCACTTTTATTGATTTTTGGATGTTTTTATTGCATTTTAGGACAAATTTCTTTTTCTTTGTGGTGGGGTGAGGTATTTCCATATCCACCTCTTCTGATTATTGTTTTGTTTATACATTAGGTTTTGTGATGTAAATTTCATTTTGGCACTATTTGCAGATGTTTGAGCTTCTGGCTCCTTGTTTTATTGTAAATGGTGTTATGATGCTTTTGAAAAAAATTGTGCCACCTCTTGGTTTTGTGTGACTATGGTTATTCTTGTGCAAATTTGAGTATCGATCTTGATCTATTCCGATAGCTTGAATTTTGGTCTTAATCGAACAAAAATGAATGTGCGGATATGATGAGGCCAAGTGAAGTTGTTTAGGCAATATGTGAACTTTTTGAATCTCGTTGTGACTAGCCGGTTATGGAATAGAGGTTGTTTTGATTAACATTGCACACTAGCGAAAGTGTGGAGCCTTGTTTGATATTGGTGCCAATGCCTTGTGTGATGAGCTTACCGTGAACCATGTGTGATGACACCCAAAATTTGCCCCGTTGGTCCGGTTCACTAACTGATGCAATCTTTTGAAATTGTGTTATGCAACAATTTTAAATAGTGAAACAATTTGACTTTATACCTCTTTTGTGGCCAACCTTGTTAGTGTGAACTTTGCTTGAACATCCTTTGAGCCTTAGACTTTTACTAGGAAGAAACTTCATAAAATTGTAACCCTCTCTTTATCCATTCACCTATAATCCTCATGAAATGTGGTTTGTTTGAATAGCCAACTTAGGGCAAAAGCCTAAGTTGGGGGTCTGGTGAAAAGAGAAGGTAAATCAAGAAGTGCAAATATAGTCTCCCTTGATCCATGATTTTGAGAATGATGGACCCCTACATACAAAAAAATGAGAAAACAACAATAAAAAGATATCAATTGTTGGTTTTTTAGTAAAGAAATAAAGAAAATAACAGAGAAACACTGTGAGAGAAAAAATACTGCAGTATTATCGAAGGGAATTATTTTATTAATAATTCAAAAACTTGCATTTATAGATATAATTCCTACCTAAAAATAGAAAAATAAGATACTACATATCAGCTTAATTCAAATAACAAATAAAAAGAACTACCTCCTAAATATAAGTCAAATAGTACTCTAATAACAAACTTTAAAAGTCCTAAAAATAGCTAACTGTTTTATTTTTGCAATATCCTGAGACATATTCTCAACACTCCTTGGATCAGGAATTGTAGATTGCAGTCTCATCTGAAATTGACCTTGTGAAGAAATCTGCTAATTCATCCTTTGTCTTGCAAGGCTTGTGTGCATCTTCTGTTAGATTAAATGAGAAGCTCTTACTTCTCATTTCAACTTGTAAAATCTCTTGCTTAGTAGAATAAAAAATTCGACAATATTTGTCTCCAAATAATAATTTAAATCCTTTTTCTGTTAGCTGACCAACACTAAACAAACTTTTATCAATATCAGGCACATAAAGAACCTCTGAAATTATTTTTGTACCTGAATTTGTTTTAATTGAAACAGACCCTTTTCCTTTTGCAGGAATACAATCACCATTCCAAATTATGACTTTCTTATTTTCCATAGGGATGAACTCTTTAAAAATATTTCTTTCATATGTCATGTGGTTTGTACAACCACAATCAATCATCCAAAAATCATATTTTTAGGTTGAAAAACAAGTTGCCACAAATAAGTGGTCTTCTTCTTCTTCTTCAGTAGTAACTTGGGCAACTATTTCATCTTTTTGAAATTTGCTTTTGCATATCACAGCTTCTTGACCAAGTTGTTTGCAGTTCTTACACTGTGCATCTGGTCTTTTCCAACTTTTATATGGATGATGCCCATTTTTTCCACAATGCTGACAAGGTTGGTAATTTTTAAAAAATTTACACTTGCTTTATGTTTTGTGGCTAGCTACTAAAGCTCCTTCAACCATGCGATTTTGCCTCAAAAGTCTCCTTTCTTCCTGAGCCTGCCAAGAATTTAACAATTCTGCCAAGGTAATTTTGAACAGATCTTGTGTGTTTTCCAAGGTAGTTATACATGCTTCATATCTTTCGGGCAATGTAAAAAGAATTGTTTCAACAATTCTTGTTTCTTTAAATTTGTTGCCTAGTAATCTTACCTTGTTGACAATACCAAACAATCTATCAGAGTATTCCTTGACTGTTTCTGACTCTTTCATTCTCTGCAGTTCGAATTCTCTCATTAAATTTAATACCTTCATTCCACGTATTCTTTCACCTCCAGCATATTCTTTCTTCAGATAATTCCAAATATCTTTTGGTGATGTGAGGGTCATGATTTTCATGAAAACACTTGTCGAAATAGCAGCAAACAATGTTGATTTTCCGTGTGACTCTTGATCTAGGCCACGGTGGGATTATTTGGCAGCGGATTAATTCCATAATCCTCTTCCACGGCTTCCCAAAGATCAAGACACTTTAGGTAAGTTTCCATTCCCACAGCCCATAGTTGAAAATTCTCACCATCAAAAATAAGAGGAGCCATTCGTGAAAAGAATATCAGAGCAGGCAAAGGTGTTGAGATCAAATCTCAAAATAATGAAAAAAGTTGAGAAATAAAGTGTGACAGTTGCAAAAAAAATGGGGTGTCCAAAGTTTCATGGAAAATGAATAATAGGGTGAGCTTTGAGCATGAATGAGAATGATGAACAAAAGACAAGAAAATGGTGTTCATACCATATTTCATGAGGAAAGCAGACAGGTAGTCTAAATGACCATATCTTTACACTCATCCCCGTTACAAGCCTTGAAAAGGCCATTTTGATCATGAGTGAGCTGAAACAATTGTTAGTTGGGAAATAAGGGCAAACCTATTGGTGCAGTCATGCATGTGGTCATCTTTGTGAGTGTGAAAGTTGTATGTGATTGCGGAGCTTTAAATTGTAGAAGAGTATTGTGTGAATATGGAATCATTCTTTGTGTGAGGCATTTGAGTAATTTTGTTGAGCTTAAACTTGCATTTGAAGAAAGTATTGTGAACTTGAGAATCTTTGGTAATGGTGAGTCACAACATGAACCTTTGAGTGCACAGTTGATCCTTGAATGAGTAAGTTGAGTCTTGTTGTGTGCATTCATGATTGAGTCTTGTATAGCACTATTTGAGACATCCTTTTTGAACTATTTAACTTGAGTTTTACTTGAGCACAAACAAAATTTTAAGTTGGCAGTATTGATGAGTTCGAGATTTGGACTCATTTAGGGCCTTATTTACAATGATTTAGTATCCTCAAATTCTTATTTTGTGCCAATAACTAATGAAAAACCCTTGATTTGAAGGTATATGGACTGAGGAACAAAGTATTAACAGTAATTTGCAAAAAGGAACAAAGCCTATTGAAAGAATGAGGAAAAGAGGGTCTGGTGATCACCAAGTCCATATGGCGAGTCGCCGAATGACTATTGGACCGCCTGAAGTTCCAGTGTGCCAAGCCTTGAAGGGGAAAACCAAGTTGGCGAGAGAAAGGAGCAGTCAGTGAGTGGTTCCGCGATGCCGTGTTGCATAGCCCAAAGTTACAGAAATTGAGGATATTGAAGGCCAAACCAGAAAGACGATGGAACTAACCAAAGGGCTGATCGGCGAACCAGACTTACTGCACCGAATGGTCATTCGCAACATATTTTTGGTGACTATAAATTCATTTTCAAACATTAATTTTAATATCAGATTTTATCATGTTTTATTAGTTTATGAATATTCAGACTTATTATTGAATTCTTAGTATTGAGACTAGTTTTTCTTAAGCTCTGGAGAATTGAAGTTTTTCACTTTCAAAAAATTAGAAGTGGGTCTTTCAGATTCTTCAACATGGAGCATTGTAAGGACGAAATTAATCTTACCCAGTTGATGGAAACACAATTTGGTAATGATTTTTATTTTTTTATATGTCTAGTTAAAACCCCAATTCTTGGGGTGTGATTATGTGATTATGGGCTGATTTAGTTTATGGGTATTGCTAATTTTTAGTTTAAATGTTGTTTAGAAGTGAATTTAATCAGTAATTTTGCTTTAATTTAAGAATTGTACTTGCAAATGCAGTTCTACCTTTGTGTTTTTGGCTTGCGAGAGGAGGTTTTAAAACCAAGGTTATTGATTGATGGTCAGTGGGTATTGGGTTGACATGGGTTCAGCTCGAAAGAGTGAATCCTAAACTCAGTCCCACATATTCAGTTGGAGAGAGTGAATAGACTAAGGTGTAGGCTAGTCTTATTTTGCTTGCTTGTTGGTGTTCAAGAGAAACCGACTTGATCCAGGGTTAATTGCTCCAGAGAAAGTTTATTCCCTCTATGGCTTAGCTTACTCACTAATATTCTGTTATTTCCTAACACTTGAAATTACCTGTTTATCTATATTAGCCTATAATTGAATCATATCCCAAGAACTTGTCTCATTATTGTTATTTCTTATTGTTTGTTGCTGCTGTAGATGATAATTAGAACCAAAACCCCCATATTATTTGACATTCGTGTCACCCATGATTTGAATTATGTTTTCATTCGATAAAGTTTATTCCTATGATTGATTTGACCATGTTCAGACTTTGCTATTGAATCTTGAACACGTACCGCTCCCTGTGGGATTCGACCCCAACTCACTGAGTGGCGATTGTTCACACATAGAATTCAATGTAATATTGCCCTTTAAACGTTAATCAAGTTCCTCCCAAAAGGGAAATCAACTTTGGAATTGATCTCCTTCCGGATACCTAACCTATTTCTATTCCTCCTTACCAAATTGCTCCAACTGAGATTAAGGAATTGAAAGAGCTACTGAAAGACCTTCTAGATAAGGGCTTTATCAGCTCTAGTATTTCCCCATGGGGTGCACCAGTGTTGTTCGTGAAGAAGAAAGATGGTTCTCTCAGAATGTGCATTGACTATAGGCAGTTGAACAAATTCACAATCAATAATAAGTATCCTAACCCCAGGATTGATGACTTGTTTGAGCAACTACAGGGTGCTAGTCATTTCTCAAAGATAGACCTCTGATCCGTTTATCATAAGGTCAGAGTCATAGATATTGACATCTCGAAGAAAACCTTCAGAACTAGGTATGGTCATTGTGAATTTGTAGTGATGTTATTTGGACTAACCAATGCTCCTACAACTTTCATGGACTTGATGAGCAGAGTGTTCAAGAAGGATTTGGACCTGTTCGTTATTGTCTTTATTGATAATGTCCTCACTTACTCTAGGAATATGGAAGAACATGCTACTCATTTGAGGGTTGTCCTCCAAACTATCAAAGATCGCCAGTTATTCGCTATGTTTAGCAAATATGAGTTTTTCTTGCAATATGTTGCTTTCCTTGGTCATATAATGTCTAGTGAAGGGATCTTATTGGATTCTCAGAATATAGAAGCAGTGAATCAATGGCCCAGCCCTACATCTCCAACACATATCAAAAGCTTCTTGGTTCTGGCTGGTTATTTTAGAAGGTTGTGGAAGGATTTTTATCCATAGCCCCTCCATTGAATAAGTTGACTCAGAAAAATGTCAAGTTTTAGATGTCAAATAATTGTGAGAAAAGCTTCGCAGAACTGAAAACTATGTTGACTAAAGCTCCTGTTTTGACTATACCAGAGAGTTCCGACGGTTATGTGATCTATTGTGATGCATCCAGAGTCCGCATAGGTTGTGTGGTAATGCAGGGAGGTAACGTTATAGCTTATTATTCTAGACAACATAAGGTGCATGAGAAGAATTATTAGACTCAATACCTGGAGCTTGCAGCAGTGGTGTTTGCATTTATGATTTTAAGACATTACTTGTATGGTGTTCACAGATCATAAGAGCATGTAGTATGCGTTCACCCAGAAATAGTTGAATATTTGCCAGAGGAGGTGGCTTGAAGTCCTCAAAGATTACGATATGAGTGAGTATTACCATCTTGGTAAGGCCAATGTAGTAGCACATGCCCTTAGAAGACTAACTATTGGTAGTGTAGCAAAAAGAGCTAGCAAAGGATGTTTAAAGGCTTTCTAGCTTGAGAGTTCTCCTTATGAGCATATTAGATGGTGGTGTAACAGTTCAGAATGGGTCAAAATCGTCATTGGTAGCAGAGGTTAAGGAAAATCAAGATAGTGACCCTATATTACTTAAACTAAAGGGTAGAGTCCATCAGTAGAGAGTTGAGGTTTTCTCCCAATGGGGAGATGGTGTGTTGCGCTATCATAGTCGATTATGTGTTCCTAAGGTGGGTGAGTTGAGACAACAGATTCCTTCAGAAGCCCATAACTTCAGCTATTCTATTTATCTAGGGGCCACTAAGATGTAACGTGATCTGAGGGAAGTCTTTTGATGGAATGGTATGTAAAGGGATATAGCAGATTTTGTGGCTAAGTGCCCTAACTGTCAGCAAGTCAAGGTAGAAAATCAAAATCCAGGAGGTATTACTCAAGAGATAAACATTCCTACTTGGAAGTGGAAACTTATCAACATGGACTTTATTACAGGTTAACCTTATACTCGCACTCAACATAACTCAATTTGGGTGATAGTTGACGGAGTTACTATGTGTGTGTAATTTTTGGTTGTTAAGACTATAGATTCAGTGGAGGACTACGCCCAGCTTTACATTAATGATATAGTCAGGTTGGATGGAATTCCTTTGTCTATCATTTAAGATAGAGGTCCTCAGTTTACCTTTAATTTCTGGAGGTCATTTTAAAAAGGTCTTGGTACTCAACTTAATCTTAGCACAACATTTCATCCAAAGACGGATGGTCAGGTAGAGCATACCATTTAGACTTTAGAGGACATGTTGAGAGCTTTTGTGATCGACTTCAATGGTAGTTGGGATGATCACCTTCCTCTTATAGAGTTCACCTACAATAATAGTTACCATTCCAACATTCAGATTGCCCCTTATGAGGCATTTAAAAGTCGTAGATGTAGATCTCCAGTTGGTTTGTTTTAAGTAGGTGAAGCAGGCTTGATAGGGCCAAATTCAATTCATGATGCTATGGAGAAAGTTCAGCTCATTCGAGATAGACTTAAGATAGCCCAGAGTCCCCAGAGGTTCTATGTAGATATAAGAAGAAGGGACTTGGAGTTCCAAGTTATTGATTCGGTTTATCTGGAAGTGTCACCTATGAAGGGGGTGATGAGATTTGGAAAGAAAGGGAAGCTCAGTCCTCGATATGTAGGCCATTACAAGATTTTGAAAAGAGTTGGTAAAGTGTCTTATGTGTTAGAATTGCCAGCAGAACTAGCAGCACTGCATCTGGTCTTTCACATTTCGTTGTTGAAGAAGTTTGTAGGTGACCCACATCTATTATACCTTTAGAAAGTGAGGTTGTGAAGGATAGTCTCACTTATGAGGAGGTACCAGTTGAGATTCTTGATTGTCAGGTTGGAATGTTGAGAAACAAAGAAGTTGCTTCAGTTAAGGTTTTGTGGAGGAGCCAGTCCGTAGAGGGAGCTACTTGGGAAGCAAAAGAAGCCATGAATGCCAAGTATCCTCATCTATTTCATTCCCATTACAATTCAGCTTGAGGTGATAGTTCCTCTTTAGTTCTTCAATCATTCATTCGTAGATTCAGTGTTAGTATCGTGTTCCTCCAGTTTATACTTGCATTTTCAGCGTATTTGCATCTTCTTGGAACTTACTTCTGTCAGAAATAAGTTTCCAGTATTTAGTGGTAGGGTTACAACTCTTCCGCTCCATATTAAGCTAGTTAAGTCTTCATACGACGGCGAATGTTTCCAAGGGAGAGATAATGTAACACCCTGTATCCTAGATAGACGACATTGCAGAAATGAAAAGTTGTAGGTGCCACCGACGGGCACCACCCACGGACCATATGTGTGGTTCGTGGATGGTCAATTGTAGCCTTCCCCAGAAAATCCCAGAAAATTATTCCAAGTCCTGACCTACGGCAGGAAATACGGATCATAGGTCAGACCATGATCTGTGGTCCAGGTCATGGTTCAAAACCCATTCTCTAAAGCCGATCGATGGAAAAACATGACTGGTCATCAGTCAATCGACGGTCTGTCAATCAGGCCCGTCGGTGGCTTCAACATAGTTTAAGTCAGGGATCGTTTTATCTTTCCTTATGTGTTGGACCCCTAAACTACGACATTTAACCCCTAAACTATGTGGTTTTTGTCAGGTTTAGCCTAGTAAATTAATTTGAACTCACCCTAATAAATCATTCACCAAAATCATTGAAAAGTTAGAGCAAAGAAGAAGAAAAAGTCGAGCAGCCCTCCAAGAAAAATGTAGCAAGGCCTTTTCAGTTCCAACCCCTAAATCAAAAGATTTCTCCTTGAATTTCGTCACCGGGTATGTGGGATTTCACTAATGGGTTCCTTCCACCCATTATCTCCCTAGAATTCTTCTTGATTCCCACCATTATCTAGACCTAGGGTTTCTAGTATTCCAACAGATTATTATGAATTAGTTATTTTAATGTTCTTAATCAAATTATCATGTAGTAGTATTGTTTATGCGCATATTCATTCATAAACTCAAAACCCTAGTTATGTAGTTATTTTAGTTCATGAATTACATTAGCTAGGACAAATAAATAAATAGACTTGCCTCAATTTTTTAATGTGTCATTATCTGATATATATGTTGCATTTTCATATTTGCATGTCATATTATCAAGCTATCCATTTTACTTCAGTTTTTTATTAATTTCACATATTCAGTTAGTGGTAGGCCTTATACCAAGTTGGACTAGGGTAAGTCACCCTCAAGTCCCAAAATTACGTGCCCCCGTAGGTTATAAGTCCCCTCTGTGGGCATCAGTTTAGTCATCACGCCAGTCATGCCTCTATACCTCTGGTAGGGTATATTGGGTCCTCTTGATGGGGCGTATACATCGGACTCCACATTTAGCTCATGTAGTTTTATGTCGGTTGTTAGTAGCTCCCACAGTCAGATATTCTAGTGTATTGACCGGGTTATCAGTCATATTTCAGTATTCAGTTTCAACATGCTATAAACTTGGTCATTGCATTCAGTTAGTTCATATTGTGTATTTTTAGTATAGTATCATGCTCATCATATATCATTACTGAGTTATATGCTTTGTTCAGTTATGTATATTGTTCAACTTTATTCTATCCTTCATGTTCATCACCTTTCAAGTACTGACACATACTCTTCCCTACATTTCCTCGTGATGTAGGTTCAGGTCCTCAGCATCCAGATCACGCATAGATCGGTTCCCGATCTCCAGTGCAACAACATCAACCGTGACTCCTCATTGTTTGAGGACAATTGACATGATTCTGTTTCTATTTTTCGGTCTTTAGTTTCAGCTTTTGCTAGATTTAGCTGGGGCATGTCCCAACATCTCTAGTCAGTTAGAGGCTTTATTTCAGACATAGTTAGATTCAGTTTTAGCTTTGGAGTTTGATATTTTAGTTGAATTAAACTCAAAGATTATTTATTTAGATAGTAATGGGTATTCCCCATCATTTCAGCTTTATGATGATTTAAGCTTCCGCACAGTACTTTCTCGATACAGTTATCTTTCAGTATGCTTATCATATGCCAGCAAGGTTAGCTTGTGGTCACTTGTGATCCTAGGTCCCGTGTTTACTTCAGGGGGTAGCCTCGGGGAGTGACATGGCTAATATTTCAAGCCATACATCACATTCATTTAAATTTATGTTTTCTATGGTCAATTTTCTTAATTTCACATTGTTGATTTCCATATTTTGAAATACCCCAAATTGATCTAATTCATAGCTCTCCAAGTTATGTAATCAAATAATACTTTTTCCATCAAATACATGAATCTATTAAAGAGGAACAAAACCACTCCAGTTCATATTAGTGGAACGGTTCAATTTGCAATACTCTGAAACTAAATGTTTCAACGATGTATTCTTCTATTCAAATTGAGGAAATTCATATGTATCTCTAAGTAAAAAGTCCAAAGTAAATTCTTCAAAAATAGCAGGTTTTGTAGTAAAATATATCAATAAATTAATATCTTTAAGAAATTTCTACTAGAAAATACAGAAAATCAAACTTAAATTTTGAATTTTCAAGAAAGACATCCCAGTAATGAAGATTTTTTGACTGGGAGTCAAGAAATCTAGACATTCATTTTTTTTCTCACTAGAATGGGCTTAATAAAAGGATTCAAAATTGAGTGATACCTCAACGTACTTTGAAAGAAACCTCCATCGCCTAGATATTACCCAACTTCTCGCCACTTGTTTTGCTTGTGAAAACATTAAGGGGTGTGGATTAAGATTGAATCCGGTAAATCACTATGTTGGTATCCTTCCACCATGATTATTTAGTGCAATTAGATGAAGTAAAACCTTCAATTGAAGTTTTGTGAGGTTGGCGGCTCCTTTCAGTTTATGATGATATAATCTAGGATTCTTCAGTTTAGACCAATTGGAAAAAATGAGGCATTAATCTACATATTGTAAGGTTTTCAACAAAATGTTATTTACCACTTTTACCCTTTAAAATAGATTTCACAGTAGACATAATAGTCATTTTCTTATTTCCTTGTATGTAGAACTATGAAATAAACTAAATATTTGTATACTAATTACTTCCTTATTTGAAATATGTAAGAAATCATACCATTGTACAGTATCAATTACATTATTTAAATCATTTTCAATTTGGTAGCATTGGATGTAAAATATAATTATACTTCCTTAAATGTTAGTTATAACATTGAGAACCTTTAAATCTACAAAATAATCTATTTATTAAATTTTATCTATATTTGATAATAGTAAAGTTTTTCCTATACATATATAAATTATATATATATACTTTTAGTCTCAATAAGACTCTAATTAGAACTTTGACAGAACCCTATAGTGCTGATGACAACAAAAGGTCCAAAAATATCTAACTAGACCCCTAATAGATCAACCAAAAGACTATAACTTCAGGAATATAATTTGAACCTCTAAGAAGCGACCTTGTAAATATTTATGGAGTTAATGGAATAAGTTATCGCAACGAAAAAGCAATGGAGTAAACAACATGATTGAAATGTTATGACAAGGAAGTCTACTAGAATCAAGATAGATGAGAAGCACATACCTTATTTTATTCCATAATGTACATCTAGTTAATAAAAGACGAAAAAAATATATTTGATTGAATGGAAGACTCCAACGTCCATTTGTATGAAACTAATTTTATCCTAGATAAAGAAAAGGATTCAAATGATCAGGTGGGTTACTTTTTCAGAATTATGTGGATTTTTTAATTCGTGGTTTGTTTATTTTTTCAAAATAGCATGTTCTATAATAAATATTTTATTTTTCGTACTCAATTATAAATCAAGTAGGGAGATAATTGAGTTTCATTGTAAAGACTCAAAAATTGATCATGAGAGCAGCTACCATAAACCCTAGTAGGAAAGACAGACCAGACCCAAGATAACATATACTAAATTAAACTAGAAATAACTGAAGTGGAAGAAATAATTAGATTAGAAAGGAGCCTTAGTGTAGACATATACAAATAGTATAAAAACAAAAGATGGGCCCAAAATAGATTGAGAAAGATGATTATACACAAGCACCATACCACAAACCTGGTTTTACAGGTACAAGAGCACGTAAAGTACGAGGAAAAGACTATACAAAATATAATTTTCTAACGAAATACAAAATATATACAAAAATATACAAAAGGAAAAGAAGCAAGCATCAAGATGCCAATAGCTCACTACAAAGAAGAACAATGGGGCCTTGAATTAGAGAAGATCCACAAGGATGACTTGTACTAGGCATTGCGTTAGAAAAAGATGTAGAAGTGTAGTATGAGTACCAAAAGGTACGAAGTAGGCATCATGGAAGACCGAGATAAGTAGACATTGTATAATAAAAGAAGCATCATAGTAATAACAATAAAATCCAAAACTATACTAGATAATTGAACTGACAAAAAAAATTGGGAACATGATAATCGTAAGAAAAATCGCTCTTCATGTATTTATTTCACAGAATCTCATTAATTATGGGATGGTTCAACGCATATGTGGCTAGTGAAAAAAAGTAAAAAAGTTTCGACTCCTTGATGGCTGCCCGTAGGATCCTTAAGACATGCCTTCGACCCTGTTGAAGCTCAACTACAGATGGAATAAAGTAAGACTGAAAAATAGTATCCTTAATGCCTAATTATGTCCTATTATAATTATGTTTTGATTATTTGCATCTACGAAGGCTAAAGAACAATGAAATGATGAATGTTCGAAAGGATGACCAAAAATATAAAAAGAAGTGTAAACTCTACATTGTTGATCAACTAGAAAGAATGGTGGATCGCCAAATGTGTATGACCTCAGCAAAATATACCGTGCATAACATTTGAATTAATTGGGAAAGAAAAATGAATAAAAAAAGGGAATCTCAACTTCAAAATTAGATAGGAGAAAATTATGACCATAACCGAAAGGAAAAATACATGAAACAAATTTGAAGGCAAACAAAGGTGGTACTCGGCAATACACCAAATGTAAAAGGAAAACTCGAACGAGCTCGTCGATTGATGTTCAAACACCTGAAGCAAGATAAAGGTGATCTGGAGAGCAATTGGCAATTCACCTAATATGATTGGTGAGCCCAATTAAACTTTCCATGAATCACACATTGAGTTTTGGGCCAAATTTTAGGGAAATTATAAATAGTCCAAAGAAGAGAGAAATTAAGAGTTCAGAAATTCTAAGTCCTGAAAAATAGTAGAGAATTCTTAATCTATTCTTAGAGAGAGAACCACTTTACTTTGTGAAGAACACTTTTAGTTTTTGGGGGTTTTCCAACTTTTCTCTTAAAATTGATGAATTCATGTTGAATTCATAGTGTTTTTGCTTGTAATTGCATAATTCCATGTTACACATGGCTGCATTCATAAAAGATATAATTTGTTTACTCTTTTTAATGTGTGGCTAAAATTCCATCATCTAGAAATGCAATTATGTGGTTGGGTATTGATTTAATGTAGTGTGCATTATGTTATGCTTTATTTTTCGGTTTTTCATACATGGATTTGGTCTATTTAGCATTGAATTAACTTATGGGTTAGGTTGTAAACTTAATTCCTATTTCCAATCTCTGATTGATGCTCGAAAGAGATTGATTGGAGATGGTAATTAGTTTCATACTTGCAATTTAGGTTTGACGTATGTAACTTGTTTTAAAATATAGGTTATGGGTTAGATCTGTTTGTGCTATTGTTGAATCGAAAGATATAATAGACTAAGGTATTGGGTTGTTTAATATAGCACATAGAAGAGACTGAAAGGAGATTCTATAAAATGATGCTATGAGATCAAAAGAAGATTGGTGGCATTGACAATGACCTAGTCTATCAATAAACTTTCAGTACTATAGAGCAACAAAATTACCCCGATATGACATCAATTTCAAATCCCCAAACCCCTAGACTACTTGTTACCTATTGAATTTCT
The DNA here is from genome assembly GCA_036250385.1 of Solanum microdontum. Taxonomy (NCBI): domain Eukaryota; kingdom Viridiplantae; phylum Streptophyta; class Magnoliopsida; order Solanales; family Solanaceae; genus Solanum; species Solanum microdontum. The sequence continues at coordinate 614 of JAJONQ010032556.1, read as the reverse complement.
GAAATTTTAGCTTTATTGTGACTTTTGATAACAAATATTCTTTTTAAAAATTTTATGGAATCATCCACCTACTTGTTTCATTGCTGCAAATGAATAAATTTATATTCCAATTTTTTGATAGAATTCATTGCCTTGTATCATTCTCTGTGGGATTCGACTTCGTCTCTTAGTTGAGTATTTATTGATAACAACCACTTACTTATTAATTAGTTTTGAACAGTACTTTGAGTGATAGAAAAAATGGCGTCGTTACCGGGAATGACGGCTAACGGTTCCATTTGAGAAATAAGCTTGTAAATTTGTTTAGTTATAGTATATTGTTGTTTGGTGTTGTGATGTGATGATTTTCTGTTTTAGAAAATGAGTGACCACGAAAGTGACAACGATAGTCACTACAGGAAAAACGACAACATGAGTAATTTAAATAACGGAAAAGGGTCAAAATTGCCCCTGAACTATGCGAAATAGACCACTTATACCCTGCATTATATTTTGGGATCAAAAATACCCCCGCAGTTATCCTAGGAGACCACAAATACCCTCAAGAGTTAACACCCCAATTTTTTAGTGACGTGGCAAGCCACATGGGACTAATCCCTCCACCTAAGCATTGC